>JAUJYR010000035.1:0-14624 GCA_033995805.1 Hermannia gibba
AAAATGAATATAAAATAGCATTTATTGAAATATTGAATAATTTTTTCATAAACTCATAAATTAGATAATAATTAACAGTAAATTTTGAAAGTGTAAGCAAAGACCACCCAAACCATAACCCTTGTAAACTTGCAATAGAGGTCAACAAATCAATTGAATCCATTTCTGGTAATTGAGATGATATCATAACAGGTTTATCAGAAGGAAATATTTTAACAGAAAATGTTTTGTTCAGACTTTTATCCTTTGACTTTTAGATTTCAGTTTTCATTTTTCAACTTTTGTATTTTCTATTTCTGTTACTGAAATTTTACTTTTCATTTTCAAATTTCAAAATAGAAAATACAAAAGTTGAAAAATGAAAACTGAAATCTAAAAGTGAAAACTGAAATCCAGATTTGAAAACAGAAATCTAGAATTGAAAGTTTTTAGAAATAAAATATTTTTGTATAGCCTTTACAAGGCTGAGTTGCATAAAACATAAATATTGACTCTATCATTATCACTGTAATTCATTTAAAATTTTGTAATAATGATAAAAAAATTTATTTAACTGCTTATTATATGACCATATATTAGCCAATAATTCAAATAGGGGGATTCAATAGGGGGTTATATTTTTTCATTTGAATAGGCTAACAGCCTATCTAAAGGTTGTATAAGATAAGGGGGGGGGGTTATATTTATTAAGTATACATAATTTTCTTTATGTAGACATATGAGGGGGGTAATTAGTGTATGTTAATGACCAATAATTGTTAGAATAGGCCAAATAGATTTTAAGGGGGTATAAGATAAGGGGGTTTTACTTATTTGTTTAGTAGCAACAATTTTATTCGTGTGGACATATGAGGGGGCCTAAGTGGGATATGTTAGACTAATAATTGTTAGAATAGGTCAACTAGATAACTTGAGGGGGTATAAGATAAGGGGTTTCACTTATTTGTTTATTAGAAATAATTTCATTCATATAAACATATGAGGGGTCTAAGGTGGTTATGCTTTAATAATTTTGATCAGAATAGGCTGACAGGATAGATATAAAGGGTATAAGTTTAGGGGGTACTATTTATTTCATTGTTATAAATAAGTTACTTAACCTAGTAATATGTAAGGGTTAAATAGGTTAAGTTTACATGATTTTAATCAGAATAAGCTTACAGTATAGCAATAGGGGGGTGTAAGTTTAGGGGTTACTAATTATTTCATTGTTAATCATAATTTACCTTATTCAGTGATATTATGGGGCTAATCGGGTTATGCATAAATGATTTTGATCTGAATAGGCCTACAGGTTAGCTATAGGGGGTATAAGTTTAGGGGTTACTATTTATTTCACTGTTAGCCATAATTTAATTTATGTAATGATATAAGGGGGCTAAGGCTGTTATAATAAAATGATTTCGATCAGAATAGGCTCACAGGTTAGCTATAGGGGGTATAAGTTTAGGGGTTACAATTTATTTCACTATTACCCATAATTTAATTTATGTAATGATATAAGACGGCTAAGGCTGTTTTTATGAAATGATTTCGATCAGAATAGACTGACAGGAAAGCTATAGGGGGTATAAGCTTAGGGAGCATGAATTATTTCATTATTAATCATATGTTTCTTTATGTGGTGATATGAGGGGTATAATTTGTTTGTTTTAATTATTTTCATAAGGATAGTCTAACAGGTAAACTATAGGGGGTATAAGTTTAGGATGTATAACTTATTTCTTTATTAAGCATAATTTTATCTATGTAAATATTTGAAAGTGGTTAAATGGGACGTCAATGAGTGATTTTTCATATAAATAATCTTATTGGATAACAAGAAAGTTTAAGGAATATCTTATTTTTATAAATATCGAAATTTTGAACAATATAACTTGTCAAACATATATTTTTCATTTATTCGCTTAGCAATGTCAGATAATAAAACATATAATGTTAACTTGCTTCATAAGTATTTTTATTCTAAGCTTTTGGAAAGTTTAGGAAAATGTTATCTCGAAGAATCTAAATTGAAAATACAGAAAATTTCTACACGTAAGTATTTAAAATTTGAAAAATGAAATTTACTAATCTTAATTTCTAAAGAAAAAATGATGGCAAAATTTGAAAAATCGCCTAATATTTTTTTACCAGAGGATAAAAAATCGTTTCTAAATTTCAAATCCTGCTTAGGAAACTCAGATTTTTCTGGAGAATTCCTTTCAGATGATTTAAAAACTGAGGTTTTTTGATTTTTTGACTTTATCGAAAGTTTTCATATATTATAAAAAATATTTTAGCTAAATAAATTTCTACACTGTCATGAAAATAATTCTACAAAACTTAAAAGAGGAATGAAAACATCAGTTGAGCCAAACGAAAAAAAATTCAAGAAAAATTCAAATCTTATTAAAATTATTTCAAAAGCTGAAACTAGCAAAAATATTTTAAGTGATTATTGTGTGAAAGAACCTTCTAATATTTATACTCCACTGAAAGAAAAATTTTTAT
Organism: Hermannia gibba; assembly: GCA_033995805.1. Taxonomy (NCBI): domain Eukaryota; kingdom Metazoa; phylum Arthropoda; class Arachnida; order Sarcoptiformes; family Hermanniidae; genus Hermannia; species Hermannia gibba. The sequence goes on from JAUJYR010000035.1 coordinate 2,494, forward strand.
GTATCGGGAAAGCAAAGAGTGAAGATTTATTTAATAATAAAGTCAGTATATTGAAATAAATTAAAGTTTTAAACTTAATTTTATGCATTATACTGAATAGGATAAACTAAATTGTGAACAAATGATTTCTCAATATCTTACTTTTCAAAACGATCAAAAAGAAATTGACGATAAAAATTGTGCAGAAAATAAAAATGAAAAATCTATTATCGCAAATCGTAAGTGTTTATTATATTTCAAATGATTTTTCAAATTATATTATTCAAAATAGAAGTCACATATGATGATTTGAACGAAGGCGTTAATTTTGAAAATCTGGAGGCAGTGAATAACCTTGAGGAATTGAATTTTGCTATTCAAAGCATAAGTATAATTATAATTTATTTTAATAACATTTATTAATGTACAAAAATAAAGTTCCAGATTTTGATTTCGATTTAACACATTCTGAAAAAATCCAAGAAAACCAAAAAGAGAAAATTCAAGAACCTAAAGAATTAATTGACGAACAGTTTTCAGATTTAGAATTTTTCTTCAAAAACAAAGATTTGTTTAATGAAAATGTTAAGCATAAAATTAATTTGTATTTCAATAATCAAATTTCAAAGCAATAAACTTTTGAATTGAATTTTAAAAATTAAATTTTATTTGGACTTTTACTTTGAATAATTATCATTTTGAATTACATAGTTCATTAATATTTTATAAATATAATCGAGTTTTTCAAAATTTATCATTGTTTTCTGAATGTTAAAATACGAAAGGTGATGGATGCGCATATTGTAAGTTAAACAAATTATTATTAAAATTAATTTCGAAATTTGAATTACTTATATAAATTCTCACTATTTAGTTTAGAAATTTTGATTCTATAAGAAGATTAAAGTGTTTTTGCCACTTATTCAGTAAATGTGATATTTGTGGTGAATGCGATATTTTCTTTTCAGAATCTGTGACTCATCTAATAAATTGTGTTGATAATAATTTAGATAATAATCCTAAAGCTCAATATTTTGATTTATTTCTGAAAATAATTGGTGCAAAGCCAGAACTCGATATTAGAACAAATCCTAATACTTTTAAAAATCAGATTCATTACCGAAATATTTGTTATTTTATATATCTTGAAATCGGTGGAGACCAAGGTTCAATTGATCCATTCTTTCCACAATGGATATATGACTTTGAAATTTTTATAATAAATTGTTTAGATTTCGAAAAATTGAAATTAAATTTTGAAGAATAAATTAAAAAAAGTTTAATAATGAATAATTTGAATGAAATTTTAAGTGAAAATATAACAAATGTTCAATTTAAATGTGTAATATGTGATTCTTATTTTGAAAACAAAATTTTCATTTCGCATTATAAGTTGTGTAGTCGTGAAAATATTAAATCTGATGATAATTTTCATGCAATAAGAACTCATTTACTTTTTTATTTCACCGGCATTGAAAATAATTTGCTTCCATACCAACATTATTCGAAATCTATGTATTTTATCGTTCAAGTTGTGCAGCATATCATTGAAGTGAAATCGAATAATTCTATTTCATTAAATATTTATCAAAATTTTTTACCTCATGAAATACATATTTTAAAAATTGTGAGAGATTTTTTATTGACACACGAAATACCAAAATTTGTAATTGAAGTTCTTTGAGACATGCGCTTTTGAAAATTAATGAACTATAAAACAATTTTACAATAATTTTCAAAAGACATTTAACAATGAGTTCAGTTAAGACAGAGACACTTTTTTCAACTAAATTGAGCCATTCAATTATTGATGACTCTAAAGCTATTTTTGCAAATGTGAATCGGAACACCTGGACATCAGGGGATGGAACTGTTGTCAACTACCTTAAATTAGAATTAAAGTTAAATAGAGGTGAGATATCAAAGCCTTTCAGCCTTAATTTTAACCCAGATCAGCTAAATTGGATTGTTGACGGAATAACTAACGCTGTTCAGTCAAAGTGCGATGAGGGAGAAAGGCCTGGAAAATACATTTCATTCGAGTGGAATGCAAAGTTATTTGGATCAACTGTTTTGAGTATAATTGAAAAAAGAACAAAATTTGGTATGGTTTTGGATCCAGCCGAGACTTCAAGTTTGAAAAATGATGCTCCTGTATTGCATTTTATTATGACTCATCAAAATCCAAGCAACGAGAAACTAAAAGATTTGGTCCGATATATTTATGGAAATGCTATTATCTACTTCATGAAAATGGAAATAGCCCAGGATTGTGGTGGTTGTGATACGAATTCAACCAATGACAAAGATCACCTGTGTAAGAAATCTGCGAAGAAACTTGTGGAACAGTATTACGATGGTGAATTTCGTAAAAAGAGTGATTTAATTGATAAGTATTTTGAAAAGATGTTCGAAGAATTTATTTCTCTGTTAAAAATCAGTATATTCAATGTTGGCTATGGAACGGAATTTAAGTCTATTTTATCCAAGGCATCAAAACGAGATATGATTACAACATTGGTTGAGGTGTGGGATGGAGCGCTACCTATCGTACAAGCTGTTTCACGCATTGTCAACGATCACTTGGAAAAGAATGGACTGGAAATGGAAAAGATTAATGATATAGTTGAGTGCTCTGATGTCCTAAAAGATGATGTTTCAATGTCAAAGCGCGCAAAAAATTAAAAAAGTTTTAAAAATATTTGTACGCATGATCGAAATGAATTTTTTTCAAAATAAAGAATTTAAACGAAAGATATAACTGCTTTTACTCATTTGAAAATGTCTCGTCAATCCTTTTCTATTGACTGGGAATTAGTTAATAAGATAGAAAGTCATAATAAAAAGTTTGGTCTTAAACAGTATCTAAATAAAATTAAGTGTAAATATAATATAAATGAAAATGAGTTTAGTTTAGAAGAAGTATTTCTTCAAGTAGAAAATGTTTTGAACATAATATTAACAAGTGTGCTACAAAATGTAAAAAATGATGATTATATCCGAGTATCAATGCGAAATGAGAAACTTGATTTTGACATTTGGCTAGCTTTCAGGAAGTATTCAGATTTCAGTACTGAAGCCTTATTAAATGAAATAATAAAAGTGTCGCAAAGCAACAAAAGTTTTTTATTCTTTGGCTATATTGAAATAGATGTAATTCATGTCATAACATCAAATATTGGAGGCGGAGGATTTAGATCAAAAAGTAATATAATCGATATTCAAAGTTGGAGAAGTAATTCAAGTAAATTAATAAAAATAAAGGGGGATGGCTTGTGTGTTTCCCGAGCAATAATTGTATCGAAATCATATATTGATGGACTTCGGGGTAAAGAATGGCTTGCCCTGCGGCGTGACTTTAGAAAGGTACAAGAAACAATGGCTCTAGATTTATGCAAAAATTCTAAGGTCAAACCTAATAATAGCGGTGTTTCAATAGATGACTTTCAATTATTTCAAGATTATCTTAAACCAAAATATCAAATTATAGTGACCACACCGCCAAAGAACTTTTTATATGTTGGTGATACTTACTCATCAAATCAAATTTATTTATTTGTTTCTGACAATCATTGTGATAGCTTACTGAGTATAAATGCATTCTTAAAATGTGATCATTTTTGTAAATTATGCCTTAAGGGATTTGCTTCGAAAACTGAACACAGTTGTTCAGGAACTTGTAAATATTGTTACGGTAGTGATCCTTGTGAAGAGCATAATAAAATAACATGCGAGAAATGTAATCGTGATTTTGCAAGTAATATATGTTTTGATAGACATTTAAAAGAAACAAATATTTGCAAATTAATATCAAAATGTAAAAAGTGCTTAAAAGTATACCGAGGTAAAAATCACGAATGTGGAAAACGGAAGTGCTTCACGTGCAAATCAAATGTTTCATTTATCAATCATCAATGCTATATCAGTCCTCTTAATAAAAAAGACTTAATTGAAGACGATTTAAAGGAGAGGGTTTTTATATTTTACGATTTTGAAAGTCAATTATTGACAAATTACAAAAATGAGTTTATTCATACGCCCAATCTATGTGTTGTATTTATTTGTTGCGATAAATGCTGGAATCCATTTTTAAAAAAGCGAAATACCGGCTGGTGTAATTTATGTGGAATTCAAGAGCATGTGTTTAAAGGAAAAAACACTGTCAAAGACTTTAATATATTTTTATTTTCAACATATGCATCGTTTTTGAAAGATAGAAAAAAATTACTACAATTAAAAAATAACGTTAAAGCTTATGTCATCGCGCACAATGCTAGATCTTACGATGCACAGTTCATTCTTAAACATTGTGTAAACAATAGATTTATACCTAAAGTTTTGAAAAAAGGTTCAAAGGTTCTTTCAATGAATGTTGGGAATTTTAAATTCATAGATTCACTTTCGTTTATACAAAAACCTCTGAAAGCTTTACCCGAAATATTTGGCTTAAGTGATGAGTTGAAAAAAGGATATTTTCCTTATTTATTTAACACAATTGAAAATGAAAACTATATTGGAGTTTATCCTAAAGCAGAATTTTATGACATTGAATTTATGTCTGAAAAACAACGCAAAGATTTTTTCCATTGGTATGAAAGTGTGAAAAACGATACATTTGATTTACAAAAAGAAATGCTCAAATACTGCAGATCAGACACAGAAATATTGATGCGTTGTATTCTCACTTTCAGAGATCAGTTTAAAAAAGTTTCAGGTCTTGACCCTATTAGCCGTTCAATAACAATCGCGATGGCAACCATGGAAATATTTAGAGCCAATTATTTGAAAGAAAATACTTTGGCTATTTGTCCACCAAACGGATACGATTCGAAGAGAAAAAATTCTTACATCGCGAATGTTTGGTTGGATTACATTGAAAAAGAGAAAAATATTGAAATTCTAAGAGAAAGAAAAATAGGCAAATATTTCGTTGACGGTGTTGATAAAGAAAACAATAGAAATATATATGAATTTAATGGTTGCATATGGCATGGATGCATTAGTTGCTTTGTGAACAATAGAAAAGTCGTCAACAATCCAGTTAATGGCAAATCTATGGAAAGTTTATACGGTTATTTGAAAGAAAAAGAAGAATATTTCAAAAATGAGAATTACAATCTAATTAGCATTTGGGAATGTGCTTTTAAAAAACAAACTGTTAAAAATAGATCATTGTCATTATTTGTTAAATCCCACCTGAACAATCTGAAATTGTCAAATTCGAAACCACCTTTAGATCCAAGAGATGCATTTTTTGGTGGTCGCACTTGTGCTATTAAACTCTATCATGAAATCGATAAAGAAATAAATGAAAAAATTCACTACTTTGATGTGACTTCTTTATATCCATATGTTGTGAAATCCAAACAATTTTTGATAGGACATCCTAAACGTATAATTGATGACATAAGTGAAGATTTATCAATATATAATGGTTTTATTTTCTGCAAAATTCTACCCCCAAAAAATATCTATCATCCGGTATTGCCAGTAAGAATTAATAATAAATTAATTTTTCCTTTGTGCTACAAATGTGCATCTACACTACAAAATAAACAATGTGAACACAGTGTTGAAGAGCGAGCCTTTGTAGGGACTTACACAACTATTGATATAAAGAAAGCAATTAGTAAAAATTATATAATTTTTGAAGTTTATGAAGTGTGGCATTTCGATCAAATGTCCCCACAAAGAGAAAACTCTGGAGAAATTGGTATATTCACCGAAATGATGAATGATTATATCAAAATAAAAGTTATGGCTAGTGGGTGGCCTAAACCTGATATGTCTGACATTGAAAAATCGGAATATATTCGTAATCTTAAAGAAAATGAAGGAATAGACATAGAAGAAAGTGAAATAACTGACAACCCCGGTCTAAGATCTTTAGGTAAAAATGTTGTAAACTCATTTTGGGGTAAAATGGGGCAAAAACCATCACTTTCAAAAACTGAATATCTAAATGAACCGCAGAACTTTTTTAAGTTACTTAACGATGATACAGTTATTGTGAATGATGCAATACTTATATCTGATGAAATGCTTCAAGTAAATTATGAAAAGGAATCGGTATTTGTTGAACCGGCAGCTCATTCTAGCATATTCACAGCTGCATTTACTACTAGTTACGCTCGAAATATACTTTACGATTTAATTGATTCTTTGGGTGAGAGAGTATTATACATGGACACAGACTCTGTAATATTTACAGCCGTTCCTGGTCAATATATGCCTAGACTCGGAAACTATATAGGTGACCTTACAGATGAACTGAAAACGCCTCATGAACCAGAAGCATATATTTCAAAATTTGCGACATGCGGGTCAAAAAACTACTCATACGAAGTATTTTATCCAAATAGTAATTCAACAAAATATTTTTGTAAAGTTAAAGGATTAAGTTTGAATTTCAAGTCTAGCGATAAAGTAAATTTCACTATTATGAAAGCTTTAATTGATGAAATGGTAGAAAAGCTTGAGGAAAATCCTGATTCTCGTGTTGTTGACATAGAAAAAACTGTTATTGAAGTCCCTCAAAAATTATTTCAAGTCACACCATTTTTAGAAATAAAAACATTTGAAATACAAAAAAAATACAAATTTGTCTACGATAAAAGACAAATAGCTCCTGGAAAATATCAAACATATCCTTTTGGTTACTCATATTAATAATTATTCAAAGGCCAACCGCATATGCGCTATGCGCATAACAATACGCCTTTCAGGCGTAAACCTATGCCCGATGGGCATATATATGGTCCGTAAGACCATATCGCTTCATACGAGAGTATTATTAGTTTGTTTGTAATTTATGCTTTAATTTAATATTGTATGATTTTAAATTTGGTTCTTAATAAAAATTATTTGATTACTAAAAAATGTCAAGTGATATTATTTCAAAAGTTTATCTGAGACACGAATATTTAAGACACGAATGTGTGCGAAAGAGTACTTTTCGAAATTGGCCAGAAAAAGCGATTGATTTTCGTCCACTAGTAGCGGCTGGATTTTATTACTCACAAAAATGCGATGAAGTTATATGTTTCAGTTGTGGAATAAAAATCGCCGGTTGGATTAAAACAAACCCTCCATTTATTATTCATCGTTCAATCTCTCCAAATTGCAGATTTATCAGAGGATTCGATATTTCAATTAATGACATGCCAGTCAATGGCAGAATTTCTGCTATTGCTGTACCTACAATACCATCAAGTGAAATATTAGAACAGGAAAAACAATACACTAGACAAGTTCACAACAAGACTCTATTAGATCCTCCTTTATCATCAATTATAACAACTGAATCAAGTTTTGGCTCAATTGAAGTTAACGCTAGCTATAAATGTCCATTGAAGGTGCCTATTAATTATGAAAATCAAGCTGTTCTATGCATTGATGGATTCTTTAAGATGATGAAAGTGGAATCTAATAGGATTTTAACATTCAATTTGGGTTCATGGCCGCACACCATAAATTTGTCGAATGAAATGGCAAAAGCAGGATTTTTTTATTGTCAATTAAATGACAATGTTCAATGCGCGTTTTGTCGTATTGTTTTTGGTGGGTGGTACCCTGAGTCTTCACCTAAAGATATACATAAATTATTTTCACAACATTGTAATTTTGTTAAAAATGAATTCAATTATTCTGTTGAACTCAAAACAGAAATAGATAATAAACAATTGTCTGATTTGGAATTAAAACCTATAGGTTACCTAAGAGAGCGCATTAGTTGTAAGCTTTGTTTTGAGAAGGAAGTTTGTGTACTTTTTAACTGTAAGCACATTGTTACTTGTAGAGATTGTTCTCTTAAGATTCAATTTTGTCCAATTTGTAGACATATTATAAAAAGCAGATCTGATGTCATTCTATGCTAATATTAATAAATTTAAATAAAAATGTCAAATGACGGAAATGATTTTGTTTATTTGAAAATGCGTCACCCTTTTACATGTGTTATTTCCGGTGCTACAATGGCAGGAAAAACAATATTAGTTCGGCGCTTACTTGAACAATGGCATAATACGATGTTCTTTCCTAATTTAAATAATAATAATTTAAATTGCTTATGGGTCTATGGCCAGGATCAAAGTATTTATAAAAAACAATTAAAAAATGTTTCTATTGATTATACTGAAAATATGCCTAGTAAGCAAACTTTAGAAACACTAAAACCTAATATTGTAATAATCGATGATTTAATGGATGAATTAGGAAATGATAAAAATTTAAGCAAGTTATTCACCAAGGTCAGCCATCATTTAGATATAAGCGTTATTTTTATTGTTCAAAATTTTTTCCACAAATCAAGTTGTATGCGAACTATTAGCTTAAATAGTCAATATATTATACTTTTAAGAAATATCAGAGATCAAAGCCAAATTGAATGTTTGGGTAGACAAATATTCAGGCTAAAAACTAAACAATTTATGAATATCTATGATGACGCCACTTCAAAACCATTTGGCTATTTATTAATAGATTTAAAATTAGATACACCAGAACGTTTTAGACTACGGACTCGTATGACAGCTGAAGAGCTTCCATCAAACTTGAGGAAAAGAAGTGAATTTTCACCAATTTTTTATTTAATTGATAAGTAAGTAAAATGAAAACAAAAGTGAAAAAAATTAATAAAGTGAAATCTAATATTGTGAAAAACTCATCAAAATGGAAAAAATCTTTAAATGTGGGGAATCCTTTAAACAACTATATTCACGTGCTTAAAACTATATCGAAAAAAGCTCCAAATAAACGAAATGTAATTTTAAAAGAGCTAAGTGACGATAAAATACTTTTTAAAGCTATATCAGAATTGTCCCATAATTTAATAAAAGGCAATATTAAACTTAAACCAGCTCAAAATTCAAAGTTGTACAAGTATAAAAACATCATACAAAAATTTGATTGTCCAAAGTCACTTAAAAGTAAAGCTAAAAGAAAGCTATTAATTCAACAGTCTGGTGGCTTTTTACCAATATTAATACCTGCAGCAGTCGCTGCTCTTGGTCATTTGTCAAGTGCTCTTATTAATAAAATTGTCAAGTGAGAAAATGTCTGGTTTTCAGAAAATGGTAGCAGTGCCAGCTTCAATGGAAGATAATCATACAAGCGATGGTAATAAGTTTAATTTAATACAAAATGAAGATCAACTTAATAATAATAATTCATTAATGAATCAGAAAGTTAAACGTAGAAATTTTACTCCGTTTGACAAAATAAATAGACTTTTGAAAATAATTTTAAAATTAGCACAAATAAAAGCTTACGATGTTTTGGGAAGAGTGCGAGATATCAATGGAAAATACGTTAATAACAGCAATATTATTACTTTGCTGAATCATTCAATGACACAAAGTAAACTTTTGATTGCACAGAATGAATTTATACGATTATTAAAGGAGGCCAATGTCGACCCGGAACTAATTATAAATGAGAATATTAGAGCAAAGCTTGCAAATATTCTCACACATGAATCAAATAATAATATAATTGTAAATGAAGAGCCTATATCAGACAATATCGATAATGAACAATTAACAGATATAACTGAAAAAACAAGTGAAATCGAAGATGACGGCGATATCAGAGCACATAAAATACCCAAAAAGTCTAGAAAAAGAACTCGTAAAAACTCAACAGAAGACAGTTCGAATAAATCACCGGTAGAAGAAGTTGATTTAATCGTACCTCAAATTAAGAAGAGAAAGACGTCATCATTTAAAAATTTTGTTGATTGGGAAACAAATTAATTATATAATGGTTCGTATTAAAGATGAAAATTTTGATAGAATTTTAAGTGCAAATTATTATAATACGTCTAATCCTTATGCCCTTGGTGGTAAAACTGTATTCTCAAAATTTATTAAAAAATTTTACCCTCATATTTCGCAAAATTATATTGATCAATGGTTTTCAGAACAATACACTTATACTCTTCACAAAAGTATTAAGCGAAATTTTAAAAGAAACAGAATATATGTCACAAATAAGGATGAACAATGGGAGAGTGATCTTGTGGATATGAACGAGTTTGCAAAAGATAATAATGGTTTTAAATATATATTAACAGTGATTGATGTTTTGAGTAAGTATTTATGGGCAGTCCCGTTGAAATCCAAATCAGCCAATGAAGTCACAAAAGCTTTTGAAAACATATTCAAAGAAAGAAAACCTCTTAAGCTTAGGACTGATAGAGGCCTTGAGTTCGTGAATATTAAATTAAAAAACTTGTGTGAAAAATATGAAATAAGACATTTTACTTCATTTGATAAAAAAATTAAGTGTAGTGTTGTCGAACGTGTTAATCGAACCTTGAAAGAGAAAATGTTCAGATATTTTACTGCTTACGGAACTCGAAAATATATTGATGTATTAAAAAATTTAGTTATTTCATATAATAATAAAATTCATCGATCGATTAAAATGAAACCCATTGACGTCAAAGAATCAAATGAAAAGATTGCTTATGAAAATTTATATGCAAATGACTCCCTTCGTGAAAATTTTTTCAAAAATAAGTTGAAACTTATATCAGAAGGTAAAACTGTGAGAAAAGCTTATGAACTTAATAAATTCGATAAAAGCTATTTCCCTAATTGGACGGATGTGACATATAAAATTGCAAAGGTAATTGAAAAACCTGGTGAATCTACATACAAATTAAAGGATCATTCAGGTAAAGTATCAGAAAGAGCGTTTTATAATGAAGAGATTCAAGAGATAAGTGCTGATACACAATACCGAATTGAGAAAGTTATAAAGAAAAGAAAAAATGGTACAAATATTGAGTTTTTAGTCAAGTGGTTGGGTTATCCAAACTCATTCAACTCTTGGGTGTCAAACAGTGAACTCATGTTACTAAGCCAACGCTAAAATGCCTAGGCATGAATTGAGTATACAATCTAGTGATTCAGAAAAAATTGGTTGGTTTTCTGATTGTTCAACACCTACCGCTAATGAATTAATATATTTCACCCAAATTCTTGTAATTTTTATTGTTGTTATAACGTCGTTATATAATCTTTGTGCGCAGTCAGGTGATGACAGTTTGTGGACTGCTTTGTTGACTAGTTGCATTGGATATATTTTACCAAACCCAAAGCTAAAAACAAAAACGAATAATAATTCAACTAATTCAAATACTATTACTGATTTATAATGATAATAAAAACTCAACATTTACTAATTCTCACATTCACAACAATTTGGATTGTGGTACTCTGCCGAATTTTAATTGAAAAAATCAATTCTAAAATTAACACAAATAATAAAACATTTTGTGGAACTGATTCATCTTTAATGGAACTTATTCAAAATGAATCATTTTATATTCATTTAATGAGTAATGTAAGAAGTCCGGAAAGTCATCAAAATAATACAGTAGCCCGTTATGTGACTAAATTAGCTGAGAAACTATCTTTACAAGATAATTGGGAAGTAGGACTTTCAGAAGTAAGCTATACGAAATCATGGTTCAATATTAAAACTAAGCAAACTCTTCGCATTTTCAATATGAAGAACGCATCATTCGAAGACAAAGACTCATATATCAGAGCAGGTTATTACTCAGATATTAATTCCTTAATTAATGAAATGAATAAAGCCTTGAAAACATTTGAAATAACAACTTATAAAAAAATGGTTTTTCGTGCTCCTATTCTACGATATGATAATGTGACAAATCGCGTATATGTTTTGCCGGGAAGATCTCCTCAAAATGATATGTTTTATTATCCTTTGCTTACTGAAGAACTCGAATACATGCTGGGTTTTAGAAATTTATCAGATGATAGCTACATTAATTATTTTATTGATCCAAAAACAAATGAATATTATATTTCACCATCTGATATCAAATTGCAAAAGCGTATTAATTATGATATCGCATATAATTTGAGTGTTAATGGAGATGGTTCACTACTTGTGGAAATTGAGTGTCCAAGTGCTGTACAATTTAATGTAAACGAAATGCATGTACTTATATATTGCAGTATTGTGCATCCGATTCTTGTTGGCGACACTTATTCAAAATTATTAAGACAAGTGGAAATCCCTAAAAAAACAAAATTTGGCGATCAATGTGTAATAAAATATCCTGAACCATTATATATTCCATTGCTGACTAACGAGATCGATAGTATTGAAATAAA
>JAUJYR010000036.1:0-14531 GCA_033995805.1 Hermannia gibba
CATATCACATGAATTTAGTTTTGGAAGTCATGTAGTTTGCATAAACTTGTTGGTAAAGCTATTTAAGTAAAACCAAATTTTTAGAATTAAAATGCAATAGGTTAAATTAAAAAATCATCATCATTGTAATAGCCAAGGTGGGGAATCCGGTGTGGTAGGAAAAAAATTATCATATGTAGCTGCATTAAGATAGGACAAATAATTTATTATTTAATTAGTATAAACATTAAATAAATAAAATAACAATTAAATAAACATTATGCAAATGTTAAGACCTACATATTTTCAATATTCAAATTTACTAATTCATAGTTCACTATAATTAAGTCGTAAACAATAGTCAGAGAGTAAAATTCTCGAGTGATTTGTATTTAATTTTGAAAACTGTTTTTGTTTAATTTATTAAAACAAGAATTCAATTAAAACAATTAATATAAATGGATTCTAACTCAGAGGTAAATTTTAATTAAAAAAAAATAGAAAAAGTAATCGAATTTTTTATATAATACTTACTAAACATATTAAATATGAAATATATGGTGTTGGGAGCTCTTAGAGTAGTCCAGTATAGTTCACTAATAACTAAAATTTTGCTATTTTATTATTTTACTATGTATTGTGATTACCAAAGTGATGGGTTAATGCACCTACATATGATAAATTTTTTCCAACCACACCGGATTCCCGGCCCTGTCTATATACACCAATATAATGTATATGCAGCATCTGAACCATTGTTTTTTTATAAAAAGCTACATATTCCACTTTTTTCAGAGAGAGCCGACTATTACAAACTTAAATGAATTGAAGTATACCTGCATTATACAGACTGTATCTGTATGTTTGAATTGTGAGGAATTTTATCTCTAACTAATAATTAAATGAATGCAATAAGTTGTTTGAATTATATTTTTTAGAAATTTGATAAATTGGGAAATTATTGCACAAAACCAATTCCTAAATATTCCATTATTTTTTCCCTGTAATCGATATTACTTTAGATATTCATTCGTATATTCTAAACATCAGCTCATTTAAGAATAAGATTTGGATTAAGTATATCGATGTTTGAGAGTGAAAAAGAGGAAAACTGATTGTGTAAAATAGTAAAATAGTAGTTAAGGATTATTTAAAATAGCGATGTCCTTACAAATAACGTCTTATTTGACTTAATTAACTAATGATTGGTTTTTTACGGGCATTTGACGGTTGCATTCATATTGATTACGATAATCTTTTGCGATAATTCAATACTAGTAGACTACTAGTAGTAGTCTATATTGCAATTTTTTATGTTCAAACCACCAGTCAATCAAACTCAAATCAGTCTTCAAAATCAAGTACGATTTCTGTGTAAAAGATATAAATTAGATCTTTAACAAATATTATCCTTAACATAGATTTTATTAAGTCAAGAAATAGTCTTAACTTATATTAAATCTTTCAAAACTTTCTAATAACTTAATTTTACTTAAATTGATTTTTTTTAATTGTTTGTAATAATTTGAACCAATTTTTAAACCAAAAAACATGCGCTTACTTTTCTAAATCATAAATATATAATATTTATTGTAATGGCTTAACATTATCTCGAAAGCCACGGAAAGTTATTTAAGATTAAAAGCTATTTTTCAAATGATGAGAAATTAATTCAATATGCGATGAAATGAAAAATAAATGTTTAATTTGTCTGAGAGAGGAATCGCTAATAAATAGCTCAAGACTTAGTTAACAATTACATTCAGTGATTTGAGTGGATACCACAGTGAGCCCAGTGCTTTTTGATTAAACTTATTTTTTCATTTAATTTTGATTATCAAACAACACCTTTTCGGGGCTCATTTTGTGTAATCACTAATTCTGATCGTAATAATAATCTCCGGGACGAATGGGATGAATAGTTAGCAACAAATAGAAGCACAAAATTAGATAATTTTTTCTCAGTTAAAAGAGAAAAAATACTTAACATTTTTATAATATAATGTGATTATATATTGAGGCACACCTTATATCAAGTTATATAATGAAGTTATGCTTATGAATGAATGTTGTAATGAGTGGAAGAATGTGGGGTTAATAACTAATAAATCTGAATTCTGGTCGATGTCATCAATTAAATTAATGAATCAAAAGGCATAACTCTGATTAAGATAAAGCAATGCTAATTCATTGAAAACCAAACTTATTATTATTATAGATACTAATTGTAAGCCTTAAAGGCTAAGTTGGGCGCGGACTACATTAGACAAATTGAAGATTATTGCATGTGATGCGTGTTTTCTCGACCTCACAACTAGAAGGCCTGAGAGCCTGATCACTATCAGGACTACAAATAACAACGAGTTGGTCATAAGCACGATTCCGTTCTAATAAGTTCAACATTGTTAACATTGTATGGGGTCGTATTGCCTGCAAACCAATGAATTATTTTCCTAACAATCTTCAACACTCATTTTTCTACATTTTATCATTTGAACACTTCATTGCTTTTTACACTTTATTCTGTGATTGTTTGAAAAAACAGAAAATTATGTGGTCAGAGGTGTAATATTTGATTGACATCAGACATACTATTTATTATCCGATTGAAACTTGAGACCATTGACTTGTTTCTCTAGTTATTTCTGAGAGTTTATTGAAATTGTTTGTCTCTACACTTGTACTTTCCATTTTTTTCAAACCAAATAAGATACTATACAAATCACGTAAATTGACAATAGATAAAAGTTTAATTAACTCGACACTACTTGATTTAATTTGATTCTATTTATTAAATCGATAGCTTAATTAGCAATTAAAAAAATTAAAACGCATTAATTTTTATTGGCTTTCTATTAAATGACTTGATTTATCATTTTAATCAGTATTTTATTTCTATAATATAAAATTGAAATTTTAATTTATTTAATTCACTTTTCTCTCTCTTTAAATAATTTGGATAACAAACAGTGATAGTATTGGTTAAGAGTCTGGTCTGTTGGTAATTGTTATGGTGCCAGTGATAATATCTATTGGAATAGTTGAGTCTCATTCATCTCATTCTGCAGTGTCTGATGATTGGTGGCACAGTTGAGCTCATAGTCATTGATAGAGTCCAAGTCATTGATGCATTCAACAAATTTATATAACATGTAAGCCAACTTGTTTTGCTAGTTTTTTCTATTTCATCAAACATAAACACAAAATGCACACGAATGAGACACTATTTTCAAATGAAACACCAATTCTGATAGCTTTCAATTTGTGTGTGTTATAGTTGAGCCACGAATTGTTTTTTTATTTCTTCTTTTTTATTAGAATCTAATAAATCGGGTCTGAATTGGCCGCAAAAGTTTTGACACCTGGCAGTGGTATAACAATAAGCAAAATAAGAAATTTGTTCACTTATACTGATTGTGATTATGATTTGTTAGAATCAATATCTCGTGCACAGCCTTACAGCTAATGCAGAGTCAATTCTGGCATTTGATATTTGATGGTTTTGTTGTTATGCAGGCATCAGTTTTTCAATATTAAATACAAAACTTTGATTATGATTATGATTGATGCTCTTCAGTAAACAACTTCACGATTAGTTACAAACAAATTCAGCTCAGCTTTGATGAGAAAATTATCCGATCATAAGATATAAGAATTCATGACAATTGATTTTTTATTGAAATAATATATGGTTAAAAAATTTAGTTTCGTGGCTCATCTCTGTTGGATTTAATCGATTTGTTCCTTGCAATCAAATTAATAGAGCTATTTCTTTGTATATAAAAAATCATATTATTCCAGAACAAAAGTCTAACCAATTTTCATCTCTGTTCACACTGTCTGAATGAAATCTCCAAATTATTTATATATTACTTTTTGCCTATAAATAAGTCATCAAATAAAAAATCTTGTTTCCAAGCCATACAAATTAGAGGTTTTATGAGTTCATAGAAATAAAGTGATACTCAAAGATTACAATATTTTCACTATAATACTAGTAATAATCAATCTGTTATAGCATCACGATATTCAGTCTTTTTATATTTTATATACAAATGCTAACAAGCATTATAATTATGTTCACTTTTTTAGTGCCAACAGTCAATTGAGTTCTAGTTTGCAAAAAGTTTGAATTATATATGTTTTGAATTAAAAAATCAATAGAAAAACATTTTACAGCTCAAGCATAAACTTTAAATCGAATTCACGGTCAAAAAAGTGAAAGTTATAAAAAAGATCCTAAAATAGCTTAAATAAGTGAAATTCATAATAAGGCTTTGGTTGGTTTGTTTCTGATGGCATATTATATAAATCGAATAACATGTTATATCATATAACTATTATATCACAAGATATCACTTCATGAAAGTTAATAATAATGAAAAAAGTAGCCCTCATTTGGTTTCTATTTCTATCTGATTCTAATCAGAAAAAATTGAAATGATATACAGAAAGTAATCGTTAAATTATAGCAGAAATTAATCGACCCGACAAACCGGCCATAATTGCACACTTCCTGCCATTGACCGCCACCACCACAGCCTCACCATCTATTCTAATTGCTTTCTCAACTGATTTGCTTCACTGATTTCTCTTATTTTTTGCCACTTTTTATCAGAAATGACTTGACTGTGCACAAGAAACACACATATAAAGAAGGCATAAACACATACTTGATATAAATTTAAGTGTAATAAGCAATGAGTACAATAGACCTCATACTAATACCAATCAAAGGCTGAGATGGCATACCGATAATTTGTCTGTTGCTTTGCTTATCACTTTATGGAACAATTTCTCATTTTTTATCAATTCAAACGGCACTAACATTGTTAAGCTCTCTCATTCACTAAATCAGATCAAAGACTGCGCCGCATTTTCCCTTCTGATTATGAATTTTGCAATTTTATATTTGGACACTTAGTGAAGAGCCTACAAGTGGTAGCATTTGCCTAATAGTCTCTCAATTTAGAGATAATGCTTTTCATGAAATGTGTACGAGAAATAACACAATAAATAAATTACTCAACAAAGTGAGCGATTTTGAGGGCCAAACAATCGCTTTTCTGCTTCTTTGCCAATGAAATAGTCTTTTTCTCATAGGTTTTTGACCATTCATTCAAATTATTAGTCTAAAGCATAGATTAAACACTATTGAAATGTTTGAAATCACAGTCGAAGAAAAAGCAGTCGAAAGCCTATCAGTCTATGAACAACATTATACTGAAGAGTAAATGCCATTATTCTTCTCTGCCATCAATTACAGACAAAATTGAATAAACCTTTTTTGCACTCTAATTATGAGTTTAAGACTTAACCAAAAACTTTTTAGGCATTGACGCTTAAATTCAATTTTGTGAGGTGTGAATCGCTATAACACAAAAGTAATTGCTATCAAAAGTAAATTTAATTCAATCAAATGCATGGTATAATTTAGTATTAGTCAGAAACAGAAAAGCCCTTATTTTTTCATTATTTCACAAGGAAATCGATTTAATAAAAAAATTATATTACAGTAACAAACGAATTGCGTAATTTTGTTAAGCAGAGCATTCAAGCTTCAATTGTTAATTATTACTGATCTCTACAAAACATTTTACTGTCAAATAATTAAACGCAAAGCGAATGATTGTTATTCAACAATAATTGCAAATGAAGTTCACTAATAAGACGACTTTGAAGTAAACTTCAGTTCAAACTAACATAACATCAAATAATGACCAAAATTAAATTCTCTTTTATGGTATAACAAAACACTTTAGTTAAAAGTCAGCATTAATTTTATAATGAAAAACAATGCAAATCAAGTCATGCATTAACTATTTTTGAAGTTTAAATCCTATTCTTTGCTGAAAACATTTTTCTTAACATATCTTATAATAGAAAATAAATTTTAAAATTCAATGACAATGGAAGTCAAAATACTTATAATTAATTAATTTCTTGAAAATTATTAATAATTAAATTTGTTTTCTATTAATTTTTTAATTTCATAAAGTTATCATTGAACTTCATTTAATTGAGTTTGCATAACAAAATTAAAAATAAAATTGTGTAGTTAAGAAGTTATGATAATTAATTATAAAATTTTATCTCAACTTTTTATTGCCAAAATAGATAATTGTTTAAATAGTAAATGTCTTAAGAATAAAAAGGCGTAAAAAGCTTTTATGCATTTACTATATTGTAAGTGGAAATGCCATTATTATGTTATTTCATGAATGAAAGAGCAAAACACAATTATAATAAGAATACTATACGACTATTTTTTAGCACAATTTACGGCGCGTTGTCCTCTCACTAAACTTATTAAAAAAAGTTATTAAACTAGAAAATGAATTATTTGGCGTTTGTGAACATTACTATAATAGTTGATGACATTGAAGCCCACATCTAGTAAATGATATGATCATTAAAATTATTCATTGAAGCGAACATTTTGTCGAGAGAGAAGTTGTTTCATTCTTATATTTTTAAGGTAAATAAAAAACATATTATATCAAATTATTTATGACTAATGCTCTCCTCGTACTATTATTTATCTCAGAATAAAAACTAATCTAAAATCTGGAAAATGTGTTCAAACTTTTTTATATTATTAGACAGAACAACAGTAGACTTTGCTTTTATTCTCAATGATATTCTCGTGTTTGGCGTGCGTCACAACACAAGTGTACTTTTTCTATCTCTTTTCTCAATGAACTTAAAATCGTTTCAAATGATGCCTTATTAGTATTGAAGTTAGTCTTAAGTAGGAATTCATTCGACCGAATATTACTATTAAGAGACAGAAATTGAGGTAATATAGAGAGGACATCGCATTATAACTAAATTGCACACCACTGCCAACCAATGCCACTGCAATTTTATAATGTTTTCACAAACACATTATGTCTGTCCCCTCACAATACCTGCGACCAAAAGAAATTACATTTTCAAAGCGCTTTCCTTTTCTCGAATCTGCCTTTTCTTAGTAATATTTTTTTCATTCTTAGACTTGATTCTAAACTATATGACTGTCAAATTGGAGGTCATAATAGCTATGCATGTTATAGAGTAGTAGAAAAAGTTAGGAAAATAGAGTCAATGATGATTCCTTCTGGACCAGTCATTGAATTAGGATATTTCGTGCGTGAAATTCTTTGCCTAATATATAAACATTTTTGCATTCAAATGCTTTTTCCAATCTTATCATCATATGGTTTGATACAATGCTATTTTTTATTGTATATGATTTTTCCAAACAACAAAAGTAATCGACAATGCATTAGAAAAAATTCTATTTCACTAATAATTAATGGACAAAATTATATCAATAAGTATTTAATGGTTTTTCTTAATAAAAGATAATTTTTTATGTAAAATGAAATTATAATTAACTTACAATTAATTAATAAATATTATAAATGGGACGCAAATTAATAAGTAATTTTAGTTCAGATATTAAGAGAAGATATTTTTGTTGCCATTAATCAATGGACGGATTGATGGGATCACAGAAAAGGTGTGAAATTACAAAATGCAATTCAGATATAATATCCTGTAATAATTGGATGCAAAACTGCTTTTTGTTTTTATCAATTATGATATATGAATAGTTAGAGGCGAATCATATTAAATAGCATTATCGGTGCCATTATTTATAGAAGAGTCACTACTACTGGAACTGTTGGGGTCTTTGCTTCGCAAAACATTGATTTCATGTTCGCGTGCTTTCAGTCGAAGTGAAGCTATACTTGTGTTTCGTCGATCGGCAGGAACTGGTGCTGAAACAGATCCTGAATTATGAGCCAAACTGTCGTTCGGACTTGAGTTCGACAATCGAAGTGGTGGTGAGTGTCTGTCGATGCAGTTTTGCTGAACAGGCATGTAATGAGATGAGGGACGGATTCCTGCCTCGTCTCCTATTTTAGGCCTATTGTGTGATGAAGAAAGTGATGCGAGAAGACTTTGAAAAGAATTGCTGGCATTTGCGTACGGGGACAGAAATGGGTTCGCAAATGGAGAGATTGCGTTCGCGGATGGGTTGCCATGAAATAGTTGAGGATAGGCTGCACTCAATTCACGAAATGGAAATGCGGCCGCATTTGCGAAACCAAATGTGTTTGGATTGAACATTGCGGGGGAGTTTAGATAACCCGATGATTTCAGACTTGGGTGATCCATAAGAGGCTTTCGATACGCCGCCGCAGCCAAGGCTGCGTGCGGGCCAAATAGGGAACCGGGATTGCCGGCCACGGCCGACAGGGCTGCGGCTGAGGCGGAACTGTGATGTCCCGCACCCGAGCCATGCATTGCCATATTGTTAGACATCACTTGTGAGGGCAATACTGTTCCCCCAGTCGGTGCTCCGCCACCGTACGGATTATACCCGTGTGTTGAACCACCGCTAACACCCGTCGACTTCTCTTGTTTTCTCCATTTCGCGCGTCTGTTCTGAAACCACACCTTTTATATAATAACAACGAATATTAGCCCAAGAATTTGATGTTTAAAATATTTGAAATAATATTCAATTATCAAAAGTAAATTGCATTTATTCAGGTTGTTGTCTATCACTTGAGACTGTTATCATTAATTGCTAAGTAAAAGCACTGAATAAGTCACTCACTGTTGAAGTATTTAAAAGTCAAACGAAAAGTTTTCTATAGAGTCAAAAACTTTAGAATAAATTTGAAAAAAGCCTGAATATCAACAGCAAATACAGAATAACGAAACAATTTTTTGGTGATCATAAGATAGAGTCACTTAAACTTTAATGTAATGTAAGTTATATTAATAATACTGAAAATAGCAATCCAATGAATCTGACATAGCATTAATTCCCCAATAAAATTAAGATATGCTTAAGAACATTAAAGATAAGACAAATCATTTATCAATCCATAGTTGAGATCCTGAAAGCTATAGTTTGCAACCAAATTGCTTTATTTACTGTATTTATATTCTCAAATGTTTATGTGTATAGGCGTTGTCACCCATTAAGAAAGTCATTACTTTGAAAATGTTTGAACGCAATTACAATTGACCGAAGAATTGCTATTTCTATTGAATGACAAGAATTCTATCGTTAAAGTCAAATAAGTTGGTAATAAAATAAATAAAGATCACAATTATAGTGATTCAATGCCTAAGCAATCGATTTGTTTGAATGCATACTAATTTTTATCCTTTTTCTTAAATTAAATAATAATAAGAAAATCTCATGAAATAGTATTAAAGACTCACTTGAACTCGTGCTTCAGTCAAATCAACTCTCATCGCCAGTTCCTCCCTATAAATAACAAACAAAACTAATGTTAATATCAAATTATAATATAGATTATGTTTTCAATGAAATTTTATAAATAAAAAGGTTGTTAAAAACCATTCAATACATGTTTATCATAGAGTTTGACTTTATTTTTGTTTCAAATCTAAAATAAAATGTAACTTAAGTTGAAGATCTTGTTGTTAGCTTTCGACGAGTTTTTTCACCGGTATATACAATATGTCTAGTATTAGTTATTTGACTGCATACAAGTTTGTTGGAAAGAAGTGACCCGCACGGCATCAAATGGGCCTTAAGGCAGACAATACATAGACCGCAAAATGGTTAGGAGACAGGTTGCAGTTGCAGTGATAAAGTTAATTAGAAGACAAGAAAATTGGGTGGAAGGGAAATGAGCCTAAATTTAAAGTTAATTAAAGCGATACGTGTTTTGTAAGTCAGTGAAGGGAAAGCCCATCTCATCGGTAACAACCCTGCTGTCCAAAAAGCACAACAGACTTGGATGGGCTCACCATAGGTCGTCAGTATTGTAATTTACTTAACTTTCATATTAGTTTTCAAGTCGCGCAAAAATTTGCATTTAGACCCACATCGAAGTCAATTTTGCTTTGTTTATTGATTCCTAATTTATATTCAATTTAATGTTTGCAATAAATTAGTTTACAACAAATCAAATATAAATTTCAAAACTATTCAATTGATTGAATTATATCTTGACTTTTCTTACATAAGGTTTTAATTTATGTGATTATGAAAAAAATAATTGAATAAATAATTTCCTGAATAATTGAGATGTTTTTTTAGTTAAGTCAAGAGAATTCTGAATGTTTTCTATTAAGAAAAATAATTATTAACAAAGTTTCGGATTTCCAAAAAAAAAATTAAAGTGAATTTCGTGAAACATATTCACATAATTCGAGTGAAGGGAGAATAGGAGAGAAATATAAAAACTATTGGTATATCTTTTGGTGTTTTTCAAAGCTCTGACAGATTTATCACAAGAACAACAAATAATAAAAAGATTACTGTATATGGATGTATAGTTTTTTATATTTGCTTTTAGTTATTAAGAAACAGAGTTTGATTCGGTGTTTTTAATTAGTTTTGGGTCTCTGATAGTCACATAACTAACTAATGCTGAGAATTACATATAACAAGCTAAATATGCTCATCATAGAGCTTTAATTTATAGTGACGTGACTGGACGGCACGCAAATGCCAGAGACATACAGAGAAAGTGAATGTTTAATAGTTTGCCACTCAGTATCACTGATTGCACTCAAATTTGTGGCTATGATTGAAATTCCTTAAGTCGCCGCTGAGCTCAAGTCGAGGAATAAATATAAAATGCTATCAAACTATATCGAAATTTTGTGAGAGGTGGTTAACAATTATTAGACTAATAAATTACACTTTATATTATTTAATATTTAATGCTTCATTTAATATTAAATAATATAAAGTGTAATTACTAGAGACGTAAACTACCCCAACAAAGTTCAGTAGCATGAAATGTTCGGTTCAGCACACTTTTTCCATGTTATATAAGAAATAGAAACATTTAGTGAAATTAATTGAAATTTTTATTAAATTGAATCATTAGATACATTTCAATATGTTCTTCTGTTAAACCATTTCTTTTATAATATTTCTATTATATATTTTCATCGCTTTGTCATTTTTATATTAAGCCTTCAATTAATAAAATTAGAAATTAATTGATTCAAATGATTATTAAAAGTTAAACATTATATTTCGTTTATTGATATAATTAGTAATTATTTATTACTCATGTATTAACTCATTTAATATGGCAGTAAATGTTTTTAAACTATTAGAGATGTTAAACTGAACTTTTTATACTATATTAGTATCTAGATCTGTTGGGGTACTTTACATCTCTAATTATTAATAACATATTAATAAGTTATTATTCATGATATTATTTCAAGTTCTACGGAGTTATATAAAAACATTACCAAAATTCTTGATCAGACAATTTACTGAATAATACTGAATAAATATTAATCAATTCTGTGATGTATTCTGTGTAAGAAATAAATAGAAATCTGATTTTGCTATGAAATTAAAGTAAAGAATATTTTTTTTGATTATGTTATTCATGACATGATTTAATGGATTGCATTTCAAAGAATATAAAACCAAATCTATTTTTTCAGACAAATAAGATTTATATTCATTGCTATTCTAACAGTGGGTTTTGATTTATCTGATATATTCATGTCTCATATATGTCTAATGTAGTCTCTTATTCATTGTCTATTTTGAATTGTATTTGAATTCATTATAGATTAAGTTAATTCATAAGTTATTTATAAATTCATTTTTCGACTTCATATGTCTTATGAAAAAAATGTCATTTCAGTCTCAATAACAAAACTAAAATTTGTTCGAATAGAGTGCTATCAAATTCATGATAGAAGTTATATTTAAGACTTGTTATGAGTAATATTTATTTTCCTGAAACATAGTGCACGGATTATTTAAATACAAGTAAATACTATTCAGAAGCGGGTTAAAATAACCATCGAAGAATATTGATAGATAAGTTTAAATTTATAAATAATTCTGCAAAACTGATAAATGTTCAAAATATTTAACTTTAAACACTGTGTCTGGGTCAAAAGGGGGTATTCTTGGTGTCAGGAGTGATAATGGGTATTTTTAGAACATTTTTAGCCCCCTCCCCGATGGAGGCCCTCAGGTTGAGGGTGACTGTATATCTCCTGACCATGCTTAGTCTTTGGTGAAGGTCCCATATCTCTATGACTTACCGTTTTCCTTCCTATAGACCCTCCGACAAACAAATAAACAGATAGATTTTGCTTAACACAGTTATGAACAAAATTAGTGTAAACGGATTAGATTCTCAATAAAAACTTTATTAGTTGTCGAATCTTTTTGAAAATTGTTATAATTATTTCTCTATTTTTCACTAATGATTTTAGATCCTTCGATACAGTTATATATTTCATCTTATGCTAATTTATTGTCACTGAATATGACCATTTTAGTTCTATAAACATTTTAACTCTAGACCTTACTTCGGGAGTGATTTTTGACACCATTTTATTAATTACTGTGATTTTTTCAATCAAACTTAAAGTCCTGTTTATAACGATTAATTTGGCATGCTATTTGCTACTACGACTAGTTTAGTTTAAAGCTCTGAGATTTGCAAATTAATTCGTTTACACTAATTTTGTACAAGCCTGTATATAATAAGATTAACTCAAAGGTACTGTGCTTGAAATAATACCTTGCTTTATCAAATCTAAAAACATAACCCCTTTAAAATTTCAGGAATGGATGCACTATTCTTAGCACTGCGTAAAATTTTTAATCTCAGAACCCAATCATTAACCTAAGTCTTGTTCTCTAAATCATGAGAAGTTCTGGTTTGAGGAACCTCATCTCTTAATTCAAAATAAATTACAAGAAACTTTTATTTGACATAATAATCTTAGTATATAATAAGTCAAATCTGTCTGTTTGTTTGTTTATTTGTTTGTCGGAGGGTATATAGGAAGGAAAACGGTAAGTCACAGAGACATGAGACCTTCACCAAAAGATCAAGCATGGTCAGGAGGTCTGCAGTCACTCTCCACCACCAGACAGGGTGGCCTCCTTCCGTGGGAGTGGGGGTGGGTAAAAATTGGAAAAGCTATAGAGACTATCACAGGAACTAGAAGTGACAGAGACATGGTATCTTAACTAAAAGATCAAGCATGGTCAGGAGAAGTCCCACTCCATCTGGGGAAAGGTGGGTCCTCCTTCGGAGGGGGGGGGATAAATTTAGAAAATGCTCTAAAAACACCAATTATGACTCTCGACGCCAAAAATACGCAAAAATACCTAACCACGACACCAGAAATAACCTTCGACTACAATATGGCGGCTGGGCCTACCCCATTGTGATGTACCATATATCGATCGACGCCATTTCTATGGGGGTCTCGGGGTCAAAGAATGGAAGTTAATGGTAGTTTAAAATGGCAGTTAACATGGGATTCCATGTAGCTTTCTGTAAGGATTTATGTGGTATCATACTGGTATCACCACTGGTATGCAAGCAAAATTAAGAATTGGGTTAGATTAGGTTAGGATCTATCTCTGTTAGTTGTGTTATAACAGAACTTATGCGTAATTAAGATTAGATTAGGATTTATCTATGTTTGGTTTGGAAAACATGGCAAACTAGGCATGGGTTAAATTATGTCAGGATTTATTTATGTTTTTTTAAATTGGAAATTTTTTCGTATTTTCAGTAAAGTTTAGTAAATTTTAATAAAGTGTTCGAAGTTAAGTGTTTTATACATTTATCAGTTTCGCATTATTACATACAGACAAATCCAAAACACCTAAAAAGCATATTTAGAATTGTCTAAAAATTATGAAATTTTTTTGCAACTATTGTTTTTTTGGGACTCATCTACCATGTGAAAGGATTTTTTTAAATAATTGCCATAAGCACTACATAATACAATCGTGATACCTCAAAAACTAAAAATGCTATCGAAAATCGGAAAAGTGCACTTTGAAGAGAATTGAAATTCATTGGACACCTATTTCGTTGTTTTAGATGATTTTTGTTGTTTTCGCCGTATTTAATGTTTTTCCAGAAAATTTGCCTTTTTTCTATGTTAAACCCTTGGTTAAAACTTATCTATCAATTTTATGTCACGGTTATTTTAGCCTGCTTATAACTAGTTTAAATATATTGAGTCATATTTAATGTAATTTTATTTATTTTAATTTTTTTAACAGTTATTTTAATAAAACTGATTTAAATGAAACAAAAACCAAAGTGCATTACTATATGATTTATTAACTAAGATTTAATTAACAAGTATTGAACTATCAGTGAAAATGTAAAAAAGAATAAATTAATTAATAGCCGAACGTTTTCGGTCTTTGTCTGAGACCATCTTCAAGGCTGAGATGTTATAGAAATTGATTGAATATTAAAAACAATAATAGCTTTAATCATTTTGAAAAGAATGCAACAAAGTTTAATTGTGATTTTTGATAAAATTTAAGATTTGTTTTGCTTGAAAAAATATTTTTATTGTCGTATTATTGCAAACATACAAAACATGGTAAAAATATCTTAACTACCGGTTTTTGAACAAAGGAATCTAGGCTTGGGTTAAGTTAGCTTTGTATTTATCTATTAAAGGTTTAGTAAACAAGGCAATCTAGGAGGGGGTTCTGCTAGTTTAGCACTGGTTTTTAAGTATACTATATATCTCTCAGCCAA
>JAUJYR010000037.1:0-14459 GCA_033995805.1 Hermannia gibba
TAATAAATTAATAATTTATTTTGAAACAATGTTTATTATTAAAGTGAATTCGTATAAAATTAATACTAATAATAATTAATATTTTGGAAACATAATATTGTGGTGTGGATCAACATCTCGATTATTACTCACACCCGGCCAGTACCGGCCGAGTGTGCAACACATCAGATACCACTCACAACAAAATAAGTTGAATTGTATTTTTAAAGATAGCTTTTATTTATTTTAAGAATGTAACATTAAGGAGGCAAGATTTGTTTCAATATGCTATGGGTTTGCTAGAAATTTGAAAACAGATAATTTGTAAAAAAGTCGAAAATCACAAATACAAATCACAAATGTGAGTGTTGTAGTTTTATTTCTATTAATTTATTGTTCCATCAAATGTCTAAAACGTGCGATTTATCTTTGTAACGGACTGACATACTAACTTCTCAATTACATAAGCTCGATACTTTGATCGAGATAAAAAATTAACTAAATGAAAATTTTTTTATCGAGTTTCTTTTAAACGTGTTTAAAAAAAACTCTAGAACTTTTATTTTATTTCTAAGTAATATTTTTCGGGGAAAATTAATAATTTTAAGTTATAACATAATATAAAATTTAAATATTGTTAAATTATTGCCAATGATAGTAACAAATAATTTATTAAAATTAAATGAAAATTTTATCAAATTGTTGACTTCAAATAATTTCAAACTTTAAGTAAACAAGTCAAAATTAAAACAAAACTACATTCATCAAAGCAAAATTCTATATTACTAATGCAAATAAAACTTGGTAGGCAGGTTATTATTTGAAAAGATCTGAGTATGCTGAAATGTGTGACATGCTCATTTTAATGATTACCGCTTTTGGCACTTATAAATTTTACTGATTTATGATGTCTTAAAATGCCTGGCCATTCAAACCAGGGACAATAAGCAAAGGTGTCATGTGGATTGGATTAATTTCACTTAAGGAAAATAGACCGCGCAACTCGTATAAACCGCAAAATAGAAATAACGTCCTTGATAAACAAAGTTGATTAAATAGAAAATAATAGCTCTTTATGTATAAACGGCACCTAAAATTGTTTAAGATTTAGAAAGAATTAATAAAGATCCAATGTAATTAATACCCTTTATGAAATATTTCACATTCATATTCATTATAATTTATTTTTATTCAGTGATTATTTATTTTAATTCAGTAATTAATTTTTTTGAATATTTAATAAGAAAATATATGCCTATGGGACGCTAAAAATTCATAGAACGTGAATTTTAAACAATCTCTCTTCCGCAGATCGCAGTACTTGTATAAACTCAAATTATACTGTTTAATATATTGATTCTGAGTTTAATTGACGAGAATTGAAGTACAAATAATTTCCATACCATATTCAAATTATTCATAGTCTGTCTTTACCAAATTATAGGCTATGATATTGAGAAGAGCTTCCACATATCGAATAAAAGTTTAATTTTTAGGCTGCGTGACCAACATTGGTTCATAGTGGCGTTTATTTGGATAATTTCCGCTTAGAAATTAAGCAAAATATTAAAATGATTTAAGTTATAATGTATTTCAATTTATAAATTAACAATTCAAAATAATAAAAATAAAAACTAATATCATTAAAGATTTCAAAATAAATGAATGTAAATAATTCAGAAATTATAATTGACAGAATTATGCGGGAAACACACGGAAAAAAAGAGTTTTAACAACCATAGTATATAATTTTTTTTTAAATTT
This sequence comes from Hermannia gibba, assembly GCA_033995805.1. Taxonomy (NCBI): domain Eukaryota; kingdom Metazoa; phylum Arthropoda; class Arachnida; order Sarcoptiformes; family Hermanniidae; genus Hermannia; species Hermannia gibba. The sequence continues at coordinate 1,744 of JAUJYR010000037.1, forward strand.
TGATATACGTATTGAAAATTTATATGCAATTTATTTACTTTTGAGAAGTCTGTTAAATTAGTCGCAAAGTAATAAAATGATTTTTTCATCGAATATTTTGTATTTTATGATAATCTTGAATTTAATTAAGTATTAAAAACGAAATATAACTCAAAATAAGGAAACAAAGGTAATAAACTTTCATTTATATAACAAACTCTTGTTTCCAAAAATAAAACAAGTGTTTGATTTGATAATTCAGATTTGTTTTGCTGTTAACTCAAATATGCCCATTTATTATATTATACAATTAAATATTTTCATAAATGCATTTTATTATTGTATTAACGGCAAACTTAACCCGGACATTTTAATTATGATCATGCCATAATTTTAATTATTATTATTAATTGATTGCAGCAAATAATTGTTTAATTTCATTTTTCCGCTGTTTATTATTAAATTTTAAGTTTTATTTTTTCAAATATCTATTGAAATTTATTATTAGTTTGAAAATAATTTAGAGTTGTAAAAAATTTAAAATTCCTTCAACTTTATTATATATTTTTTCAAATGTTTGAATTGCTAAGATTATTTAACATAATACTCTGATAATAATTAATTTATTAAATCATATAAATAGTTATTGCAATTAAAAATTTGCAGCAAATTCGATATATTTGAACAAAAATCGAATTTATTTTGATTTTATTAACAAAGGTTCGACAAATAAGTTCAATCGGTATAATATAATGTTATTTTTATAATTTCGATATTTTCTAAAAATAAATTCTCAAATTAAACTTACCTTTGACAGTAAAAATATCCGTGAGATTATTAATTCTAAATAAATAAATGTTAAGTAAAACGTTCTTACATAAAAAAAAGAAAAGCTAATAAATTATATTTCACTTCAATTAAAATACTTCTAATAGCTAAGATAATACTCGAACTCAAATACCTTTAATACCGAACATATCAATGACATCAAATAAAAGTCTATTAATAAGCTTATAAGTTTTAATAAATTTTAATGCTTCTCATTGGCGGGAAAATATTTAATCTCCATTTGAGTAATAGCTATCTGGCACGAATTAATCACAAGTTACATGATTAAAATAAATTTAAATCTTATTCTATTGACTTTCTTATACAAGCCCAGTTAACAGTCTTTTATGTTAGATTCAAACTAAAATACATTGCCATTATTCAATCAAAAATTATATGAAAATTCTGCTACCGTTATACTTAAAACAATTTATTAAAAAATTGTAAAAAATTAACCATGAATATATTTTGATTATTTAATGAAGTACTTGTCACATATAATTAGATTTTGAACACAATTTGTACTAAAATACTTCAGATAAATTTTCAGAAAAAATTATTCAATCACTTTTTTGAGAAAATAAATAACTGACTTTGTTAAAAAGACTAAACTTCCGAGACATCACCAAACCATAATTTATTGCAAAATTGAATTAAAAAGTTAACTACATAAGTTTTTATCAAAAGTTCAAACTTGTGTACAGATATACCTTTGCTTTTAAGTACAAAAAGTTTTTCAAGTTAAAATCATTTTATAATTAAATACTAACTATCGACCTTAACTCGAAATCGATATAATACATACTGTAGTGTCAGTGATTGTATTCGAAAAATTATAATTCATCACATCTATAGTGATAAAAATACAAGAAAACATACAGATCTTTGCTATATTGAATATGATTTTCTTACTATAATATTCAATGGTGTGGCAGTGATTTAATTAGTATTATTTAATTATTTAGATTAGAATAAATATTATTAGATTTAGTGGCCATCATTGAATTAGAAAGAAAATATTTTTTAACGCAGGTGTATTTATATAATTAGAATAAATTTTATTTAATTTATTGGCAGCGATTAGATTGAAAAAATATTATTTAATCTGTTAGCATTGATTAGATTAGAGAGAATATTAGATGATTTGGTGGCAGTCATTGGATTAGAATAAAATAAATTTGACGTGGGTGTATTTATAGGATTAGAATAAATATTATTTCATGTGTTGATAGCGATTAGATTGAAAAAATATTATTTAATCTGTTAGCAGTGATTAGATTAGAGAGAATATTAGATGATTTAGTGGCAGTCATTGGATTAGAATAAATATTTTTTGACGTGGGTGTATTTATAGGATTAGATAAAATATTATTTAATGTGTTGGAACTGATTGGATTAGAACAAATATTATAAAACTTGGTGACAGTAATTGGATAAGAATGAATATTATTCAATGTTGTGGCAGTTATTGTTTCAAAAAATGAAATTTTGTAGCAGTTATTATTTTAGAATAAATATAATTCAACGTGGGTGTATAAATAAAATCACAAAAATTGTATTTAATCTGGTCGCCATCATTGATTTAGAATTAATATTATTCAATAATATGGAATAACATTTTGTTACATATAGGACAGTGATATAATTAAAAAATATTTGAAAATATGTTGGCAGTAATTGAAATAGAATAAATATTATTCATTTTGGGTGTATTTATAGGATTAGAAAAATAATATCCAATTTTTTGGTCACGATTAGTTTAGAATAAATCTTATTTGATGTTGTGGCAGTCATTATTTTAGAATAAATATAAATCAACTTGGGTGTATTAATAAAATCACAAAGATTGTATTTAATCTGGTCGCCATCATTGGTTTAAAATAAATATTATTTAATAATATGAAATAACATTTTGTTACATTTAGCGATAGTGATGTAATTAAAAAATATTTGAAAATTAGGTAACCGTTATAGGATGAGAAAATATTTCTTCAATTATGGTGAAAGTCATAGTATTAGAAATTATTTTCATAATGTGTTGGCAGTGATTAGATTAGAATAAATATTATTTAACGTAGGTGTATTAATAGGATTAGAAAAATAGTATTTAATCGGGTGGCCATGATTATAATTAGAATAAATATTATTTAATAACATAAAAAAATATTTCTTCACATATAGTGAAAGTGATTGAACTGGAAAATATGGTAGCATTGATAGGATGAGAAAATATTTCCCAACATATGCGATTGTGATAAAGTTAGAAAATATTTTTAAAATAACTTGGATAAAATGAAAAAATATTTCTTCAACTATAGCGACAGTGATAGAATTAAAAAATATTTTTCAAATATTATGGCAGTGATTGGATGAGAAAATATTTCTTCAGATATGACGATAGTTATAGAATTATAAAATATTTTATAAATATGGTGGCAGTAATAGGATGAGAAAATATTTTATAAATATGGTGGCAGTAACAGGATGAGAAAATATTTTATAAATATGGTGGCAGTAACAGGATGAGAAAATATTTTATAAATATAATGGCAGTAATAGGATGAGAAAATATTTCCTAACATGAAATTGTCATGAAATGACCATGAAATAAACCTAACGTAACAACGATAGAATAAGAAAATATTTTTGATATATGTTAACAGTGATAGAATGAGAAAATACATTTTAAATATGATGTGTGTGATAGAATAAGAAATTTTATCATCGTATAGTTAAAATATAAATAAACTAAGTTATGATATGCAAATTTTTTTAGTCAATAACGTCAAATAATCATACGATATTTAATTATTTTTACATAAAACCTATCTCAAAGGCTATGAATTTCTAATCTTTAAAGTTATTCCATTTTCGGTTTTCATTATAAATATAATATTCAATGTCAATTTTCAATCAAATCTTGTTTATTTAATAATATTCGTCACATATTAAGTGACGGAAAGATAAACAAACAAACGGATCATTTGAATAAGACATGTGTTTTTATAACTATATATTATTAAATAAATCATTATTTGTCTATCATTTAATCTAATTGTCTATCGATCTGTCTTATCAGTTAAAATCTCAAAAACTAGATAGTATTTAGTAATTTCACATTTATCATAAATTCAAGTATTGTTATGCCGGATTGTTTACATTGAATTTTATTTATTATTTTAGATGCTATATTTTTTAAAAATGGACAACTGTATAATATTCAATGTTAATAAAGAAAATATAGAATTATATAAACTAAACAACTTCAAAAATAAACGTATCCTCTTTTTTGACATATTTAAAATTATATCCTATTTATTCATTTGCCTTAATATCAAGAAACATAATTGAATTCTTAGTCAATATTGCAAATATTAATCAACATACTAATTATATTAAACTTATTTGCAACTGGATTATATATAAATATATATTATATATTCCGGAATTTAAATTTTGAAACACAAGTACTTTTAGGGAACAAAATCAAATTTCTAATTGAAAAAATAATAATCAAACATATTTTTATAGACACAACATAACTGAATCTTAAATATTCAGAATACATTTCGTGAAATAAGATTAAGATATATAGTTTCAATAATATAATAAATTTAATTATTTGTTGTGGGTTCTAACGGCTGTTGAGGGGAATCCAAAAGTATTGCTTGCCTGTGTGCCACTCGATGTCCGCACCAGAAAATTTTATTGCATAATATTACTGACAATCTATTTAAACTTAATATATTAAACATAATATTAAAAGTAAATCGCTTTATTATTATAATTATTAATAAATTTAAAATAGTGTTAATCTTATTTAAAAACAAAATCAAATAATAAAACACATAATTAATAGGAACAATTAGTGACACAATTAAATGCTAAATAGTATTAGTTTCAAGCATGCATGTTAAGGGACTGAAAACTTAGAGATACATAAATGAAATGCTATCGGAATAGCGAAAGCAGAGATTGCTTAGTGCTGTATTAGTAACAATTTAAAAACTTAAAGTTGATTAAAATATGTTATATCATGAGTAGCAACTTATCAAATGTTCGAGGTCAGTTTAGTGTATTTGACATTATTATCGAATAATTTATTTATTACAAGAACAGAAAGATCTATTCTTAAAAGTAAAATTAAGTAAATGTATGAGGAAATCATACGCGGTGTCCAACCTTAAAATATTTTTTTAAATCTCTGTTATTAAAAAACTGATAAAGATAATTAATTCCAATATATTTCATTTAATACATTAAAGTTTTACAATAAATTAATTATATTTTCGAAATGGCCAACATTGGTATTCATAACTCGAAATATCTATCCCTGCAATAATGAATTTAATAGAAAATAGAATACAAATAATCCAAATTTGGCAAAAAAAAATAACGAAAAGTTTCTGTTCGAGAAAATGGGACACAAGTTAACAAGCATTTGACCATTACAACTTAAATAGTATTAGAGTAAAAAAAATAAATTTAATTTTTGTAAAAATTTTAATGAATTTTTTAATTGATTTTTTGAAAATTTATTGATTAAATTTAAAGATTTATTAAAAGTTCAAACGAACTGTATTGGTTACAGATGAAAAAAAACATTTTGAATAGTAAATCTCTAATGAGATTTCATTTATCACAATTGAAATTGTTCGCGAAGCATTTGATAGTTTTTATAAACTTCTTCATCAAGTGGTGCTAAATCGATGGTAGCCAATTTGTAAAGATGATTAATTAAATTTCAAATTTTTTGAATTAAATTAAATTTATTCAAATCAATTACCTTTAGTAGTTTTTAAAAACTAGAGATTTGAAATAAAAAATCTTATGGTAGGACACTTTGTATGAGATCATGTTGACGAAAGAGCCAAGGAAATACCTGTTTCACTAAACATTTTATGAAGAAAATATTCATGTAACAATGAAACAGTACGTAAAGCGAGTGGTCAAAGACGCGTTAATTTTTTTCATTTTTTGTGCCAAATAATCAAATAGGAACGAAAAGACTGATTAAACTGAAAAAAGGTATTTTAAAATAGGATTGCAGGCTGAGATAAGATGCACAATCATATTAAGCAAAAATATGAGAACAATTTTTGGTTAAATTCCAAGAAAATTATTTTTCAGAAAAAATTCCACGAACATTATATTTATATAATCAGAACCTGATACGAGTGATTCAAACTGGAAAGTTTCTAAACTTCATTATTATTATACTTATATATTTCAACGCTGTGATAAGCAATAGCAAATGAATGAAAAATAATTTTAATATCAAATTACTTCTTCCGTTGAATTATTCACTTCGAACAAAATACAGAAATTCAAATCATTCTTCATTTTATTTATTAATTGAATGGTAAAAGGAACGAAATTTTAGAAACTGAAAAATTAGAGTTGAAAGATATTTATAAATAATCCCTCACTTATTAGTTAAGTTTCAAAGATTATAAATTTACTGCCACAAAATTGTCGGGTGGTATTTACCATCAAAAACTCATTCAAACATTGAGTTTGATTATTTAGTTTAAATTATATTAATTATTATTATTTAAGTGATTTAAATAAATAAATTATTAAAAACGCGAATAAATTTAGTTTCGACTAATTATTCGAATAAATTACAATTAATTAAATATTTAAATAATTTTAAAATTAAATATTCTGAAAGACATTTGTTGTTAAATTTATTAATAAGGGAAAATTTTTATGTAAAAATAGCATAAAAAAATTCTTAAATTAATTAAATAGATTATGAGATCTTAAACTACTTCTACTGTTAATTAAATAAAAGCTAATCAAATGAGAAATTCGATAACTTTTGAACGCGCTTTATAACTCGTTTTGATTCGTGCTGATTTTCGTTTTTAAGGTTATTGAAATTTTTATTTTCAATATATTATTTTTATTTAGGACGATAATAAATTTATAAATTTAACGAATCTATGATTTTTTAATTTTGTCTTGTGTTTATTTATTTTATATTATTGCAAAACCACAGTGTTTTACTATTTAAAATATCAGTAAAAATCTTATCATTTATTATAATAAAAATCAAAATTAAAAGTATAAATTTGATCAGGCATTAATTTCATTAGATTATTGTCTATTTGAACGCTACTTCGCGATCAATAAAAGTAAGTATTGTGTTTTTAAATTGATTAATTGTATTTTGTTAACTTAAAAATAAGTTAGCACTAAAGCTGCAATCACTAAACGTTTTGGGCTGCCTTGATTAAGGTAAATTCAAGTCAAATGTGGTATTCAGATATTTCTTTCAAAATAAAGATCTTTTGATAATTCTATTACTTTCCCAAAATGTAACGAAATATTTTCTAATCCCATTAACGCCAACATATTTCAAAAATATTTTCCAATCCTATTACTGCCAACATAATTTAAAAATAATTTCTTAAACTATCACTGACAATATAGTGTAAAAATATTTTCTTTTCCCGTTACAGCCATCGAACTTTAAAACTATTTTCTAATTCTATCACTGCCTCCATAGTTTTAAAATATTTTATAATTCTATTAATGCCATCCATTTTTAAAACTAATTTCTAATCCCATCACTATCGCCATATTCAAAAATTTTTTATAAACATATCATTGTAACCAAATTTTAAAAATATTTTCTAATCCTATTAATGCCATCAAACTTTGAAACTAATTTCTAATTCTGTCACTTAAACAATATTTAACAAACGTTTTTCATATTCTATCACTGCTACAATATTTTAAAAATATTTTGGTAAGTTTAATTTCAAACGGACGTACTTTTTTAATCACAATTATAATAATATTAAACTAAAAAGCCTAATCAATTTAGTCTATTTACTAATCTTTTTAATAATAATTAGTTAAAAATTAAAATGACACCAAAATAAATTTCCAAAAATAATGCTACCCGACAAATGTATAGAATTTAATAAAAATAAATAGAAAATAGTATTAGGGATCTCCATTCGAACAAAAAATTTACACTTGTACCAATAATACTCATTAAAATTATAATATATATGAAAACAAAATACTTATCGCTAATAAAAATTTTAGATGACATTTAAATAACTCTTAGTGCAGAACATTAACAACACTAAACCTTTAAATTCTACAGACATAAACGTTAATTATTAGACCAATCTTACTCATGAATTAAAATTGACTCTAATTTCAACTTTAATTAAAGATTTAATAATTAGTTAAAATTAAGACATTTATTATTTTCAATCATTTAAAAATGAGGCATTAAATAGTTTAGCTTAATCTAAAATTTTACCATATATAGAACAATATTCAATTACCTTAATCAAACTTTGAACCTTCTATATCTATTGCTTCGTACATCATTAGACTTGATAATCACAAGTTAACAAATTATATATAATAAATAATTAAACTGATGTTTTATTCTTATAAAAAAAATAACAAATAAAATAGATTGAATTGATCTTTATCTGTATAATAAGCTAAATTAATTTCAAGCTTATATTTAATATCGAGTAAAATCTGTCTGTCTTGCGTCTATTAATAAATTTTATTTGGTATAATAGTATAAGTCCAACGTTAAGATACAGTGTTTACCACGCAGACTGGATTAAGACCCCCCTCTGAGTCAACGACAGGCTGGATATTTTTCGAAGTCTCCCCCTACCCCATCCCCCAAAAGAGAAAAAATTGAAAGAAATTAAGAAAAAAATTAATTTTATTGTGAATTAAGTTGAAAAATCATGTTATATTGTGGCTGTAATGAAGTGTTTAAAGTAATGTTAACTCTAAAATTGATGTTTTTTGGAACAAATTAATGAAAATTTCGTGTTTTCTCACTATTTTTAGTGTTAAATACAATTAATTGTTGAAATTATTGTCTATCCAATATTAGAGTGTTTAAAACATCTATTATGATTTTGATTGAGGAGAATTGACGCTAAAATAAAATAACCACCCTATCCAGTCTGTACCGCCATTTTGTCCAGGCTATAGCATGGATTTGGGCTGGACCCCCCTCAAAACAAAGTCCCAAATCCAGGCTGAGTGGCAAACAATGGATTAACATAATAACTTAATATTATGATAGATAATCTATTTTATATTTTCAAACATTTAAATCACGCGCCCAAACTTTTCCACTAGAACCTAAGAATAATCACTAATATTATGTTAATCACAGTTAGATTTAATTAATAATATCACAGCTTTTTTTATAATCCATTATATAATTTATTAATTAAACAAAATAAATTTTTGAACTAAATAATTTTATTTAAAAATAAACAATAACAAAGGACCACATGTTATGTGCATGCAGATTGAACTGTACATCGACATTTTTATAGGCGCGCGTGTTAAACGTTGGCACAGACTATTTGGATCAGTATATAATAAATAATTAAACTTCAAAAGAATAATTTTAATGTTTTAATTTAATCAAATAACAATTATCCAAATTAAAATTTTTCATACAAGGGTTGAATCTAATAATTAGAAAAATTTTACGATAACAATGTTATTCCGGTCTTAACTAAAATTTTGTTTCTTATCTTCATTTTCACAACATTTCTGATTTTCTATATTTGTAGTGAAAATTGGATTCAGATTCAACTGAAATATAGAGTTAGGCAAAGGAGATATGTTTATTATATAGGAAATTGATTTATTGTTTAAGTCATTTCCTTTATTCACATTCAGAGAAATATCTGATTGACTCAAATTCAGAGATGACATGTTATTATTTCCAACAGAAAAACCGGACATATTTGGATATTGAGCTGTAGTTTTTTGAGTTGTTGTGAACAAAACTGATTCATTTGTTAAACCAATATTATCTTGAGTTTTGTTTGCGAAAATCAATTGCGAAGATCTATTGTTAAAACTGTTATTTGAAAGACTATTTCCTTTGATATTTTCAAAAGTTGAGTTGAATAGCACTTCTTGAAAAGCAATATTACTGTTAAAGGGATTTCCTAATGTTCCTGATGTTTCTGTTTTGACAAATGTATTGTTGTTTGAATTATTGTTGGTATTTATTTTGTTGATAACAGGAATATATGTTTTAGGTGTAGTCAATACAATATCATCACTTATAACAGAAATACTCTCAATTATTGGGATAGTTTTTGTTGGAGTCGTTGTTCTTGTTGTCGGAGTTGTTGTTGGAGTTGTTGTTGGAGTTGTTGTTGGAATTGTTGTTGGAGTTGTTGTTGGAGTTGTTGTTGGAATTGTTGTTGGAGTTGTTGTTGGAGTTGTTGTTGGAGTTGTTGTTGGAGTTGTTGTTGTTGTTGGAATTTTTGTCGTTGTTATTGTTGGAGTCGTTGTTCTTGTTGTTGGAATTGTTGTCGGAGTTGTTGTCGGAGTTGTTGTTGGAATTGTTGTCGTTGTTATTGTTGGAGTTGTTACTGGAGTTGTTGTTGTTGTGGGAGCTTTTATTGTTGTAGTGGTAGGAAGTGTTACCATTAATTTTTGATTGAAAAAAGAATTAGAAATCTCTGGTTTCAATTGAATTACTTTTTGATTCCAAAAACCTGAAGAAATACCAATCAATCTATTGCTATACTTTAATTTGTTGTATAACAACCATTGACTACGATTATCATTGAAATCGATTGGATTGTCTGATATAAATATTTGAAAATTATTGTTGTCGAGCAATGGTTTGAAAATAGTTTCGTTCAAAAATGTTATTCTATTGAAACTTAAATAAATAACAGTCGAAACTCTTATACTGAGAAAAACCCCGAATTCAAAACTGGACCCATTCAAATGATTATGACTTAAATCAATAACTAATGATTGAATTTTGGGGTCGGTTTCAAAATCAAATGAATATCTCTTTATATAACTGATAGAATTGAAGGCTAGTCTGATCTCGAATGAAGAATAAGTGATTGAATTGAATCTTAATTTATAAAACGCATAGTTTTCTACTGAACGCAACGTTTGTTTCTTATTGAAAACCGTGAATGATATGAGACTTGAATTACTCATATTGAAAGCTAATTCAGGAATCGTTATAAGATTTGTATCAATCAATTGTATATATCGAGCATTTGTTAAAGTATTCAACGCTTGAAATATTTCTTCGACATCGTTTTTGTCTTCACTAAGATTCTGTGCATTCATAAGAGTGAAATTCTGTATAGAATTTTCAGTTCCAGTAAATGCTTGTTCACTGATTCTGTACAGACTTTTGGCGTTCATAATCATAACTCGTTTGAACTGAAGTCCACCGAATTGGTTGTCCTCTAACGAAGTCAGAGCTGTGTTATCTATTATTAGATCATTAAATGATTTATCATTTCCACCAATTAATACCGTCTCAAATCTCTTATGGATGTCGTATTCAACACTTCCGCCACAGAAGAAGTTGTTTTCAGTACAATTACACGGATATAGGATTTTAGATTTTGGACATTTTGCTGATATAAATGACAATAAATTTAAAATAAAGACCAAAATCATAGCTAATGGAAAAATATAAATATAATAACTAAATATTTATAATAAAGTTATTAAATAGATTAAAGTTCTTACATATTTTTAAATACATCATAGTTTTAGTAAATTCTTAACTGAATCTCTGTTCAAGTTTAAAATGATTATTAAATGTTTGAAAATAGCTGTTTCTCATATATACTACACTATTATTGAATTGGAAAACAGTTTTTTAAATACTAAACAAATGTTATTTTTTGACAAAATTTATTGATGTGATTAATTAAATGTCACTATTATTTCGTTTAAAAACATTTATGATACAATAATGAATTAACTCTTTTCCTAAATATAAAATACAATTTCATGAGAATTATGAAACTTTATCCACTTTTATATTTTTCCAATTAAAAAGCATGAAATTAATATTTTAAGTAATCCCCTGCACTTAAGAAAGTATCTTTAGTGTCAGGGATATTTTTGGTGTAATCGTATTTTTAGTGTCAAGAGAATTTTTAGTATCAAGTGAATTTTTATTTTCGGGGGCAATTTTTGGTGTCAGGGGTATTTTTGTGTGTCTTCAAAATTCAACGAGCGACTCTAAATTCAGACGACTCTGTAGGGTAAAAAATAAATGTTTGAACTTTACTCATTATTGCCCAATTATTTTCAAAATAGTCGTAGCGTCCATATAGCCGTATATTCTGATTCAGCAGACCTAGTTGAGTACAACCAGCTTTATGGCGACTCTGAAGTGTCATATAAATGTTTGAAATTTAGTCATTATTGCGGAATAATTTTCAAAATAGTCGTAGCTCTATATTAAGGTTTATTCTGACTCAGCTGACCTAGCTGAATACAACGAGATGGAGACTCTGTAGGATTAAAAATTAATGTTTAAACTTTATTCATTATTACGAAATAATTTTCAAAATGGTCGTAGGATAAGGTCCCAGGACTCTATAACCTGGTTAATTTTGAAAAGAATTAAATTAAAAATTTTAAGTCACTCATTTGCCATTTGCCCTTGGGCTTGTCTGCGAGAAAGAGTTTTAGACTCTGCTCACCTCTTCACTATGCTTGATCTTCTCGAGAATATCCCATGTATCCCATGAACCCTTGTTCCTATTGAAAATTATTAAATTGTAATTTTGAAGTAAACCTACTTAACTTAAGGAGGCGTTTGTGGGATGGGGGTTTACACTCTTTGACACCTCTTTTTAATGCTTGATATTTTGGTGAAGGTCCCATCTCTCTATGACCTTTGGTTCATGAGCTATATGATTGTGTTTGAAATTCGGGTAATGTCGAATAACTCGAAAGCGGTAATACTTGGGTGGTTGGTTCCTATGCCATTCTTGATCAGCATTTAATTCTCAATCAAATGGTTATCTTGATTTGGCTAAATGGCTATTTGTCAACGGACAGACAGGCGGACGGTAGACATGTCAAATACATAAGCTCAATTTTTT
>JAUJYR010000038.1:0-14419 GCA_033995805.1 Hermannia gibba
TTGTGCAATAGTTCAATAAAGCACTATTTCATCTATGATATGCTTTTAGCGACCTCTTACGATATATTAGTTCGATGAACTTAGCTATTGATAGAACTGGACTGTCAAGAGTAGATTCAACATCGGGACAAATAATATTTTTGGGTCCGACTTGTGCTGGTATTTGTCCGGGAAATTTCACCGCAAATATAACGCCAGCCATAACACCAACGGGAACTGTTCGCCGAATTGGATAACAAAACATAATCATCTGATTCGGATTTCGATTTGAATTAGAAATTAAAAATTGTTTCAAAATTATTATTTTTTACTTTTAAATTCTTTTTTCAAATATAACTAAATGTAATCGAATATATTGAATATTTTAAAAATAAATATATATTTCACAGCATTTTTAACAAAGATTGTTATTAATTATATTTAAAATATTTTTTTAACGTATAGATACCAGTGTCTTATCTGTCATTTAGACTTTGAAACATAATTTTTTCCCCTATTTATGGCGAAAAATAAGGACAATTATTTCTGAAACGAATTTTATATAAACAATACGGTAATAATTCTTTGAAATGTTTTTATAAAATTATTCTTTAATTTACTGCCCGATTCAGCACAATATGAATAAGATTTTGTACACAAACTAATGTGTTGAGCTGATTACTAAAACCCGGTTCATTTCATATTCATAATCAATGATAAACGTCTAGAGGTGTTCACCCTATTATCGGGGGACCAACTCAAAAGTACTCGAAGGGAGTATGATATTAGAATAAAAATATTTTGTAAATTAACTTCATACACTAATGCTACTCTGAGTCAAATTTCAGAGTTTTCTGATAAGTCTAAATGGGTTTTAAAAAATTATAAAGGTGAAAATAATAATACTAAAAAAATAATAATATTAAAAATCATTGAATACACTGTGAACTATCGGTGGTATATCTCAAGAACTATAAAAGATAGAAATTATTTTAAAAACAGATTCTTAATCAGGGACCCAAGAGAAATCTATCTGGTGTATTTTTGGGGGCGTATCTTAAAATTTTTTAGTGGACATGTCAACAAAAGTGGGCGGGTAGATTTAACTCCCATTTGAAATTTACGGGGTATTTAACGCTGTTCACGAAAATATACATATATACACCTTTAACCCCTTAGAAATGATCTCACTCCCCCCCTACACAGGTGGCTTTTAATTGCTGTCATTTAATTAGCAATACGTTGGGTCTCAAAATTGCTTTCAAATGAAGATATATTTTGATTAATATTTGTTTCAAAATTTTCATTATTATCGTCGATGTGTAAAATCGCAGAATAGTTTTCACAACTTTTTGATAATTTGATTAAATTTTTTGATGAAACGATTATATGTTTACTGACAATTGTCTTCAGTTTCATCACAACAATAGCTTTCACCCGAATCCATGAATGGATTCTTAGCGTATGTTTTGATTCCATTATAAATGACTTTTGGAGCCATTAATTCGATCCTAGCGCCATAGCCAACAGAATGTAATATTGGGTAATTTAGGATAGCCCCGAAACATCAATCTTATTAGAATGAATAGCAATCTCAAGCAGCAAAGATTTCGAGCATTAGGTAACTTGATTTATAATTAAGGCACTGAGTGATTATAAGGAAATAGCGTGATTTATATTTTTAATTGTGATATATATTTGAAACTGAACTTATTAGACAGAGGGAGTCGATGATAGTTTGATAATAGTTAATTAACACTGGTTTACTGTGACTCAAAAGTAGTTGAGAATCAATTGACTTGAATTGCGAATAGGATTTCAATAAATTATTAATTTATTATTAAATTACAATTAATTTATCTTTCTTTAAATTTTAATAGATTAACAGTTAAATTTAACATACAAACTCCAGAAATTTCGAATGAATGTAGAAATAATATGCATTGGTATAAAAACACTTTGCTGACTCGTAACCTAGTTTTACATTTAATTGCAGCTAAATGTTTTTCCTGAAGAATCATATCCTGTCTGTTTCATATATATGTTGATCGCTTGCAAGTGTTAATGTTATTTTATTTTGTTATTTCAGTTATATATGTCAAAATTCTAATGTATGTCACAAGTTTTGAATGAATAAATAATTAGTTGTTTGTATGCCTGCGTAGTATTATCTATCATGTTTTAAGTGCATATTATGTATAGAGAATGTGTGGTATTTTGACTCTAACCTAAGTTATTGAATTAACGACATGGTGTAGAAGAACCTGAAATAAATAATTTAGTATGTTCCTTAAATCGAAAATATGTTTCGTGCGACCCCCTCTTTATCACCGATATTGACCCAAAATTGTAGTCAAAAATAATGTAGTTTTTGTTATAATATTTGGATTACTCATCAGCTAAACGAATAACTATTTGCATCAAGAATAAGCATTACTTTGATTGTTTAATAATCTAATTTATTTCATTAATTTGTGGCCCGCGTTTGACCAGGAAATATAGCACACAATTAAATTTTAAAAATAAAAAATAAAACGAAAATTTTAAATAAATTTTATTGAAATCAAAATTGAAAGTTTGAATCATTTGAAAGAGTTGTGTCGTGACTGAGTGCAGAACGAGAAGTGAATTGATTGATTAGAAAAGCACTGCTTTTCATTGATTTTAAAAACAAAGAAAAAACTGTTTGAAAAACAAAGTTTGAATTTGAATGGATTGACAAAAATTATTGGTTCATGGGTTGATCCCAACAGTGGTGGAACCGATGGGGGGTGACCTCTATGGGCCACAAATTATTCAATTAACAATCAAATTAACAAATATTCATAATTGAATATGTTTTGAATTCATAATACGTTATTAGAAAATGTTATAAGATAATAATTTAAGCTAAAATTATTATTTAAACATGTATAAATTAAATTTTATAGATTATTTATGTGTTGTAATCAGTGTTTCCTTGAAGACAATTAATTTCCACAAAATCTCTGACATGCAGATAGACTCAGTTTAAGTGAGAGGAATTGAGGTTAAAATAAAATATTCACCCTTTAAAAATTATATCCAGTCTGAAATGCCATTTTGTCAACCCTATAGGGTGGAATTTGGGTGGACCCCAACCTATAAGGCCAAAGCTCAATATCCAGTCAGAGTGGAAAACACTGTATTTAATTATAATTTTATAATCAATACAAACTTCAATCATTTTGTGATCAACCTCAAACGTAGGTTTGGTTTCCTGAAGTTTAGCCAATAGTTCAATGATTCGATCGAACTGTGAATTAAGCATTGCATGCTATTCAGTAAATTTTGTTTTTTCTGGTCTTACGGGTCAATCAGTTTGAATAATTATAAGTAAACTTCATTCGCATCTGAAATATTGTATTAAGTACCCTTCTCTGTCTTTTTACTATCAGTTGTGTCGACCACTGAATCATCAAACAAAGTGGCAGTCAGTATAACCGGTTTTTAGTGATTGATTATGTTGTCAGCAGTCTAGAAAAGGGTTGAAAATTTTTTCGTAGATGACTTTGAAAGATACAATCAAATTATTTAAAATATGATAAATAATAAGATAATCGTAATCATACATTGGTTGTTTGAGACAGCCAAAATATACAGGGTCGATATAAAAAATTAACACAATAAATTTTGATAATTTATAAAAATATAAAATTAACACAATTTTAGATTTAATTTTAAAATTAAATCAATTATTTAATTAATAAATTCAAATGGCAAATTCATCAAAATAAGGAACGTGTAATTGATAAGTTTATTTATAATATTTTATAAAATAAATTTAAATTTCATTTTTATCACGGTTTCGGCCAATCCGGGCCTCGTCAGATGCTTCTGTTTCTGAAATTAATTAGAAAAACACATGACCGTGAAATTGCAACCCCTTGAGAAACCTTCGGGTCCACTGATCTTAAGGTTATTTCATTATTATTTGCTAATAAATAATATTGAAATCACAAAAAATCAGTCGGTTTGCCTTCTGGCTAGAACTCAAGGGGTTGCATTCTCTTAAATTAAATAAAAATTACAACAAATAAAACTAGTAGTATGAAAACTTAGTTTATAGATTACTTTATAACATTAATCCATAGGATTAACATTGCAAATGAATTAGCATTTTAATAGAGTAAAATTATATTTCATAAAATGTTTATAACAGAATAAAGTATTTAAAAAATGGTTGAAATTTAGGAAAAAATAACTGATTCATCGAAATAATCAAATCCTTTCTCGTTTACATAATCATATTCTGACTTTTCAACAAATCCTACAGGGTCATCAACACGAGTGTTTTTCTGGACATTAACCCAATACTTAGCATAAATCATTGCCTTGAATTTCGATATATCCTTTGCGCCATTCATGCGTATAGTCATAAATGCATTCAAAGTATTGGGTGATAATCTGGAACGTCGTGGAGAGTAAATATGGTGTAGAATGCTAAACAAATATTCCGATTAATAAATATCAGAATAGAATATAAGTATAAATTAATTATAATTAAATAAATAAAAATTTTCAAACAAAATTTAATGAACTTATTTATAATAATGTTTTAACTATTTTATTCAATTTTAATTAATTTTTTCAGAACTGATCTTTAATTAAATGATCTTTATAACATTAACTCACATAATTATTTAATTATATATGTTTAACCGATATTATTTTTATAATTAATATATTTTTGATCAAAATACGCATTGAATTTATCAATGAATTTTACAATTGATTTTTGTATGATTTTGCGTGTTGTGAATTTTTATTAGTGCATAGCATACAAGTAGTTTTCATTTTATGCATTAAAAAAGGCCTCAAACAGCCAATGATTAATTGATCATAATTAATTAAAATATAAATAAACTAAGACCTTAGATAATATAGAATCCTCATATAAAAATCATATACTAAATAATTTTAAAGGATGAATAGTCATTAATACTTTATTTACTATGGAAATATTGTTTATTTCATGCATATATTTGATATTTAAAATAGTCATAGATCTTATGAAAATTTAACGATTATAACAAATTCTCTTTTATCAATATATTAAGCATTTATAAAGCATTACTAAAATTTTATTTAATTTATATAAAATGTCAAAAACTTTAAAATAACTAATGAATTAAATTAATTATTTATTTTATAAATTTCATTTATTTTCATTTATAAATAAATTTTAAAGCTTTTTTCTTCGTGATTAATAAAAAAAAACTAACTTTCCCACGATAAGTTTGGTCAATTATTACTGAAAAAGTTAAATAATTTCTGATTTAGAATATCAAAAGCCTATCAGAATACTTGCATGGACTTGTAAACTGAATGCTTTAGTTATTCCAGATCTAGACTTAGTTTTCAAAAGAGTTCCAGGGGGTGGCTCAATGACAAATCAGTTATATTTTGACTTGTTTTGTTGTTTCCAAAATGTATTAGTATAGTGAAAAACAATCAGAACCAATGGCTTAAGGGTGAATTTTGGCTGGGGCAAATTAAAAATCACTTTAACGCTCAAATTTTAACATCATTTTTAAAAATTTCAGAATGAAATATTCATTAATAAATAGAAAATTAATTAGAAAATACCGTGATTTTGAAATTTTCTAAAAGTACCTTTTTCTCCAAAGACAAGATAACTAATAATATGTCCTGGTTCATATGATTAATGATCAATTTCTGTTTTTTTCTTAACTTTTAATTTACCAGAATAATTATCAGATAACTTTTCTTTATCTTCACATTTGAAGTTTTTAAAAAAAAGTATTTGTATTATTAGAAGAATGAATTTCTTTAAAATAACACTTATGACTCGTTGGCAAAAATATAGTAATTTTTGAAATAATATAACGATTAAAAGCTCATTTCCGCATTCTGCTCGGGTAACTTTATAAGCGTAGATAGTGTTGGGTAGAACCGCTTCGAGTTTCAGTTTTTTGCAAATGTGGAAAACTTTTTGAAAGGAACGACTTTTCTGTTCATAAGTTTTAAAAACTAAACTTAAACTTTATATACAATTAAAAAAATACATTAAATATTATTGACGAAAATGATAAAAAACCTTTACAAAAGATATAATTTTTAAAATAATTATTACATTATCATTAAAATTCATTTTGTAAATTAATATATCTGTTTATTTTTCTGTTGTCCGTTTTGGAATAAGAGCATTGGTTATTTAGCAATTTTAAGCTATTGATGCTTACTGAATTCACCCCTCATTTAGAATATGCCAACTCTAATCACTAACCTTTCTCTAAACTATTTAAATTTTTTGATTTTTTCAGTACTGTTACGCGCGAACCCGAGGGGTGTGCGACCAAGCCCACCCTTAACAAGTAAATTGTCTGCTCATTCACTTCTCCGTCACTTAATAGTTATCAAATTTGATTTTAATTAAGTTTTATATAAAATAGATTTATTATCAGTCTTTAGCTTTCTTTAAATTACAGTCACTTTAGGATAATAGAACACACATTATTAGTCTTCAGCATTAATTATTATATAGGATACAAATAGTGATATAGATTCGATATTTAAGTCTTAGAACTGAAGCACTTTAACAATATATTCGCTTTATCATTATCTTTAAAAGTCTTATAACTGAAACACTTTAACATTAGATTCTAATTATTATTAACATTAAATTCATTTAAAATAAAACAAATTTTACATTCAAAACAAAGTAATTAATTAAATAAAACAAAACATGTGTGACAAATGGCGTTCCATTGGAACTCATATGTTACCAAAACGTGAGGTCACATCTCATACTAAAAGTAAAAACTATTTCCAAAATACTTTCCCTTATATACAAAATCTATGATTTCTAGAATTTTCTATAAACTAAAGTATAGGTTATTTTTAGGGCAAAAACATATAAATTAATTACTAATTATTTAAGGTTAATTCCCATATACAGAGTTTATTTCTAAAAAAATCACACTTAAGCTCATGTGCAGGATAAGCACCATAAAGTACTATAAATCTTGCCCTGAAAGTTTACAAGCGTTTATATTATTGATAGCATTCATACCCGTGTTATCACAATCAAATAATCAGTATAATAACTAATTATCACATCATTTAAATATTACTGTTTAGGTTCTTGTTTTATCATTCATTATATTAAAACAGTCGGATCTCGATGTACGAAACGATTGCTATTTTGAAATTTTTAAATATAATATACATTTACAAATATAACAAAATTTCAAAACGGAAGCCACAAAAATGTTAAACAATGGTTTTAAAGATATTCTTTTATGCTATGTCCCAATTGCTGTATATTACAATATTCGCCAATTCAGATTTCTAATAATTAAACCAATTTTATTAAAAATCTAATATTTCAAAATATACTTTTTACCATAAAAGATATGATTGAAATATCAGCATGTTTAGCTACTTATTTCAAAGCATTTTAAAACTACATCCTTTAAAATATATTGAAAGGCCTGAAAATATTTATATCAATACTTATTATCAGTTAAAGTTCTACAGTATAATGTTTTATCTGGTAAATTAATTAGATTATAAAACGCAAAATATGTTCGAGTGTTCTATTGCGGCAAAAATATTTAATCAGTTGTATTAAATAAAAATCAATCACTTAGTAAATAATTAATTAAGAAAATAATTGTAATTAAACAATATAAAATTTTGGCATTATTACTATTAGTAAACATTTTGTCAACTATTAAACTATTCATAAAAAGTTTTTATCTGGTTTATAAACTATTGCTGTTTGCCATTTAGACCGTTCATCTGTCTGCCTGTCTGTCCCTCTGTGGCAAAAAAACAAGGTTTCACTATGCGCACGAAAATCAGAACAAGTTATAATTCCTGCGTAAATTTTTGAAGTTTGATTATCTTTTCAATAAAATCTTTTATGCGTGAAACACCAGATAATATCACAATAGTCATGTCAGGAAGTGTTAAAGATTTGTAAATAAAATTCATATTATTTGTGGGTAAGAAATAACTTAATTCGGATAAAAATTTTATCTTCTTTAAAA
The DNA here is from genome assembly GCA_033995805.1 of Hermannia gibba. Lineage (NCBI taxonomy): Eukaryota > Metazoa > Arthropoda > Arachnida > Sarcoptiformes > Hermanniidae > Hermannia > Hermannia gibba. The sequence goes on from JAUJYR010000038.1 coordinate 8,016, forward strand.
CTTTATTAGTTTTATTATTTATTAATTTTTTCTCCCCAAATAAACATTTAAGTTCGTATTTTTACGCTTGGACCCCATTATTATATAATTGGATTTCTCGTAATTTGGGACCAGTTTATTAATTGCTAACAATTGATTAATTTTGTTTAAATCACTGTTAATACTAATTTCTAAATTTTCATAAGATTTTTATGATACAACAAGACTCATATCATCAGCAAATAATAGTAGTTTACCATTTAACTAATGCATTGTTATATCATTGATAAAAATGTTGAATGGACCTAGACACGCACCTTGTGGAACAGCAATATCTGGGCATACACTCGGCTCTGATATTTTATTATTGATCAAAACAAATTGATTTCTATTCATTAAATATGTTTTTAAAAATTTTACACTATTGGGACACAAGCATAACACTTAGGTTTTTGAATGAAAATTCGGTGATCGAACAGATCAAATGCTTTACGTAAATCATTTGTTTCTAATAAGCACTTTTTTCTCGAATTCAAAACTTTTGCACATAGCTGAAATATTTATGCCAATGCATCTAGAGTTGAATGTCTATTTTGAAACTAAATTGTAAATCAGTTAATAAGTTGTATTTTATTAAAAAGCTATAAAAGTGCTTATGTATATGCTTTTCACAACTTTTTGAATAGATAGATGTTATTGCAATTGGTGTGTAATTATCAACTAATTTTGTGGAACCAGATTTGATAATTGGGCAAATTCTTAAAATTTTCAATAGAGTAGGAAAACAAGACTTTTTTATGGATAAATTTATAATAAGTATTAAAAACCTGAATTTAAGCAAATTTTAATTAATTAAGTAAGTTTAACTTAACAAACCTTACTGGTATAGCATCAACACCAGAAGATTTTTGGTTTGGAAAATTATTAATGATTTTAAACGTATTTTTTCCTCTTAAATATAGGAATTCTAAATACCTCATCAGTATATTTTATATCAGAGTAAATATTTGTTTCAGGCTTTACTCCGTGAATTTCATTTACAATTCTTTAAGGTTTTGAAGTGAAAACACGATTAAATTATTTGACAGTTTTGCTTTGATTAGTTATTTTAGTGTTTTTTCAGTTCATTTACTCGGAATTAATTTCGATAATATTTTCCATAAACGAGAATTATTTCCTTTGCATGTATGTATTTCTTCGTAAAAGTAGTCTTTTTTCTAAATAGTTTTGTGCAGTAATTCTTTTGAATCTTATACTGATTGAAATCACAAGAATAGTCGACCCCTTGATTTGCGCTTTTGATGACTTTCTTCGTTAGTTTATCTCTGATTTCCATTTCTCGTAATATATCATTATTTATCCACTCAGAAAAACTATTGTTTTTAACACGAATCACTTTCCGATTTACATTTTTTGTGAAAAAGTTGTGTAATTGTTTGTAATTTGATTTACATCCCAGGTATTCTCAAATACAAAAGATTTTTCCCTGGACCCATTTTCCAAATCTTTAATGTCTATGTTTTTATAATTGTAATAATTGTTTGTTTTGTGTGAAAAAGTTTTTACTTTTGAATTTATGTTTAACTTTCGTTTTACATAAATCGGTTGATGATTTGATAAGCTGAATGGCAGGACTCCATGACCAGAAATATTATTGTTATTCACGTAAATGTGGTCGATTATAGTTTTGGTGTTTCCACTTATTCGTGTGAAATCATTTCTAAATTGTGAAAAACCATTTTCTTTCAAAGTTTTAAACGAATCTTAATTATGAATACAATTAAAATTAACGTTAATCTTCGAATCACAAAATCACCGGTAATAAGCAATTCTTTATCTAATAAGCAACTTATTAACTCGAAAAAATTGTTTTCGAGATGTTTGTATGAATTGGTGAGCAATAAACTCAGCATGAGTAAAAAGGTTTTGAAATTCTGTGGTTTATTTCCAGCACTACATATTCATAATCGATATCGTTCTTATTTCAATATGTTTACAAATAAAATTTGAGTTTTGCCGATAATAAATTATAAACCCATCACCTCGTCCAATTTGTCTGTCACAACTTATATAGCTATAATTTTCGATCTCCAGTACATTTCTGTTATGACTATATATTTATAAATAATTTTACTTCGTCGATTTTTTTTGGGAAACTTTGTATATTATGTATTATGGATATTCCCTTAATTTTGTTGCATTCATCGACACAGAAATAAAATTTAATTAATTTAGACAATATATTAAAATTAATATCTGAATTGTTTTGTAAATAAATAGTATCAGAAATGCTCAAATCATATTTGTTCATTAGTCATATCACTTTGAGAATATAGATGATACTTTTTTAATCAAAATGAAGTAATTACTACAATCAATTTAATTTATAACTTATGTTCAAAAGATTCTGAGCGTATATATATTGGTTATTCAAACGATTTAAACATACTAAGCCTATTTTATAGGGCTAATTTATCGCAATACTGTGTTAATATTGATAGAATAGCACACCACAAAGTACTGTCGAATTCAGATATACGCAAACTAGTGTTTGCCATAAGGGCGAAGGTCTGCGCTTAGAAAGCGCTTTTCATAAGCGCAGTGCAATTTTTTGGAAAATTTACGCTGCGCTTATAACCTAAATTGCAGACGCTGCGCTTTGCTGCGCGAAATTGCCAAGCTAAACTTGGCGCTACGCTTGAAGCGCATATATGTGAGCTTATGAGCTGGGCGGCGCATATGCGCTTCTTATATGAAAAAGTGAAAATTTTCAGGAAAAAACTTTTCAAGTATTGCAAAACATTATACACTTAAACCTATCTATTTTAAAACGCTTTCGGATCAGACTTTCGATTTAAGATAGAGAGGTTTATGTGTACACAACTAGTGACTTTTTTTATATTATTTAAATTTTATATATTTTTAAAGTTATGAAATTTTATTTTATTAATGTTAAATATATAAGCGCGCTGCTATAGCTGTGCGCTGCGCTTGAAGCGCATTCCAGCACAAAATAACTCTTCAAGCGCAGCGCAAAGCGCGCTTAAGCGCACAGTGCGCTTTTAGCGAACACTAACGCAAACTACGACATTATGATAATGGAATTTATTAACAATGTTTAATCCATACGAAAAGGATAGAAAACAACGTACCTATATTTACTGGTATCAAATGTCTAATTATTTCTGGTTATTCGAAAAAAGGATGAAATAAGTGCGAAAAGTGCAATTCAATTATAATCAATTCTAATATTTTAAACATATAGTTGTATAATATAGTTATAATAAAAATATTATAATAAAAAATAATTAAAAATTCCATTATTTGATTGATAATTTTTGTGATAATCTTGTTAGGAGCGAACCCTGTATCTGTGCCTAATGTCCATTGAAAGTTAACCTCAAGTTTAAATTTCTAACATTTAGAATTCAATTAGCCTAAAAACCTAACCTTTAGTTAAACCTATAGTAATTATTTGTTAAAGTCTTAATGACCTGAACTATAGTGAGAAAGTTCTAGAAATCATTATTTTGAGGTATAAAAGGAAAAGCATTTTCAAAGTAGTTTTTAGTTTCAATTATTTACTGAAAGGTAGTCTAATAGAGATTTCCAGTCTTAAGACTAATAAAACGCGTTTAATGTTTTAATTGATTAATTTGTGTTTTAATTGTACTTAATTTAATTAAGTTTTATTAAGTAATTAATTTAATCAATTAATTAATCAATAATTAGAATTATAATTAATAAAATTCAATAAAACTACTTTTTCGTTATAGGCAATTTTTGATATAGGCAACCAATTTTCAAAGCCCCAATCAGTTGCCTATATCGAGGCCAGACTATATATAATTTGCAAAAAATAATCTGTCTGTTTGTAGTACAACACAAAATCTCATGAACTAGAAGTTACAGAAACATGGGACCTACATCAAATGGTCAAGCATGCAAGCATGGTGAGTAGGTGTGCAGACTGGAATCTCTTTACGGGAGTACCTCCTAAAGTTAGGGAGCTCACTTAAATAATTTGTCATAATGTTTTTCAATGCGCAAAATTTTATCTGTTGCACCAAAAATACCGCTGGAACAAAAAATACCTCTTGGCAAGATACTAGATTTTTTACCACTCTAAAAGTAATTAATAATTTGAGCCAGTTATTTATAACTGGCTTTCACTGCTAATTTATTATAATGGAAAAAGAAATGGTGAACTTTTACCAAACATTCTGTAATAAATACATTATTAGGGATGTCTTTTGTATACAATTTACCTATAGAAAATTGTGATCCAATCAAACCTATTTTATTGCAAATCAAATCAATACCACTATTAATAGTGGACCATGACAAAATAACTAAGCCTTCAGTTGCAAATTTTGACATTTTTTCACATCCATTAAAAAGTAAAATCTCTGCTTTTTCTTGCAAAATTCTTATTTTCTGTAAAATATGCAACATGATTTTACACTGATATAAATGCTCAACTTACCTTTACTCATATAACATGAAACTTAACTCAATTTACACTAAACTAACTTTAACTCAACGTTTAACACTTGCATATTAGTAATATCTTAACCATTGGTGTGTTACATATACTGGCCGCTATATATAGAGTGTTTTATTTGATTTGGGAAGGTTTTGAAGTTTAATAAAATTTTTATTAATTAATCGAATTTGACGAATAATACATCAAATCAAAGCTCATATAATCAAGTTTTATAACAGACTTAGATTTTTAGTTTATATTTGAAAATAATTATAAAAACCATGATTAAAGCAGAAAAATTGTATTTTTATTCTAATTTTCTAAAGCAATGCTATAAAAGCATTGTTGAAAAAGTATGTTGAGCATAATGTATTAATCGAATGCATAAAAGCGTATGTATAAAAATTTATCACTTAAATACCGTTTGGATGACTCAAGAAAATATGAAAATATATTGATTTCAAGTAAAACTTGATTAAATGAGCTTTGATTTGATGTATTCTTCGTCAAATTCTGTTAATTAATAAAATAAACTTTAAACTTCAAAACCTTCCCTATTAAAAAAAACACTCTATAAATATATAAGTATAGTTTAGAAAAACTAACTATCTATATATATAATGTTCAGAGACGTCTGTTTGTCTGTTTGTCATGTCACCCAAAATCTCAGGAACTAGAGGTCACAGAGACATAGGACCTTCACCAAAATGTCAAGCATGGTCAGGAGGTGTGCAGTGTGGAAAACCCCCCTTCCGGGGGCACCTCCTAAGGGGTGGGGGGATCACTTAAAAATTCATAATAATGTTTTTTTAGCCGGAACACCAGAAAACACCCCAAACACCCTAAAACACCGGAATATACCCCAAATACCCTAAAACACCGGAAAAGACCCCAAACACATTGAAACACCGGAAAACACTCCAAACACCCTAAAACACCGGAAAACACTATAAAACACCGGAAAACACCCCAAACACCAGAAAACACCCCCAAACATCCTAAAAGACCGGAAAACACCCCCAAACATCGGAAAACACCCCAAACACCGGAAAACACCCTATAACACCGGAAAACACCCCAAACAACAGAAAACACCCCAAACACCGGAAAACACCCCAAACATCGGAAAATATCTCAAACACCCTAAAACACCGCAAAACATCCCAAACATCGGAAAATATCCCATACACCCTAAAACACAGGAAAACACCCCAAACACCAGAAAACACCCCAAACATCGGAAAATATCTCAAACACCTTAAAACACCGGTAAACACCCCAAACATTGGAAAATATACCAGACATCGGAAAATATCTCAAACACCCTAAAACACAGCAAAACACCTCAAAGATCAAGCATGGTCAAGAGGTGTTCAGTGTAGAGAACACCTCTTCCATGGGCACTTCATGGAAACAAGCGTCATAGAGATTTGTAACAATAAAAGCAAACCTTAATGATAATGAAAATAATATTAATAAAAATGTTACTCAATTCTTATATTAAAAAGTTCTTCCTTCTCCAATTGAAGGGATTGTAAATAATATAGAATTGAATAAATTTCCAAATATTTAATACTAACAAGTAAAGTACCCGAGAGGTCCGGTCTAAAATTCAATGAAACATATTTTAATGAAAAATATATTAATAAAGATTAAAAATTTTGAATATATACTTTGCCCAATTTTCCTTTTTGACTTGGGGAAGACCCCTCCCTTATTGATATTTTCTTTCTATTTTAAATTGTACGAGATATCCTAAACGCAAGATTATGTAAAAATACTTATTTTCAAAGGTGAAAACTGAAGTTTCGAATGTGCCATCAATCGATTTTTTCTAATAAGAACTTTTCGAGATAATCAAGTTATTGCAATTATTCGCAAATTTGAATAAATTTTAATAATTAAATCGAAAATTTTACAATTTTTTCGCGATTTGAAT
>JAUJYR010000039.1:0-14380 GCA_033995805.1 Hermannia gibba
CTAGATATTTTACCGTTATAATGCAGGTTTGATATTTCATTTTTAGAAAACATACTTTAAAAACTTTATTAAAGTGCTCAAATAAAGATGATTAATGAGATTGACTAGTTTTGATAAATCAACCACTAAATGTTCAAGGCCACAAAAAATAAGTATAGAAGTTAAACATATTGAATTTACGACTCCAATATATTTTCTTTCCAAATAATTATTGTTTTTACACATATTATATAAAGTTAAAATTATACCTTTTTATTCACAACGAACTAGAAAATACTCGATTTTTTCAGTGTAATTGATTCCAAGATGAGAATTAATAAGGTTTAACTTAAATTTTTCATCAAATTTATTTAAATTATTTGTATTAATGCGATATCATATTTGAATTGAAGCATTTATTTTTCTTGACCAGTAACAAATTTCTCTCGGAATAAAATCATCGTTTATTTTGTAACCTTTAGAACACAAAACTAAGCGAATATCGCGAAAATCAATCTCTGACCTATTCATGAAAGCCATTTTTAAAGTTTAAAAAATTTCGAAAATTAATTTAAAATTGTTTTTTAGCTATAATAACTTCCAATCAAATAATTTTTTAATTTTTACCTTTACAAATTTTAATCAATATAATATTTTCAAAAAATCTATAAAATTCGTTTCAGTAATCAACAAGACTCTATAACTAGTTATTATGGCTTCGAATAGTGATCTTTCTTTTCATGTTGAAAATATAAATTCAATTGAAGTTCATATCTAAGAAGTAATTAGATCTGAAGTTATTTGGAATCGCCCTGAAGAGACAATATATCACCCGATCAAATTTAACTTCAACTATACATCTGATGATATTGGAATTATTTTGAGTGCTCAATAAGTTGCTAATAACTTTGATATAGAACCGCTTTATGTTCTTCTTACGGATACAGAAGTCCTGCTTTCAATTACAAATATTAGCGAAGGAGATTTTGGATTTGGAACTGGAGAAAATATGTGTATTTTGATAATACAAAGATAAGTTAAAGATTTTAGAGATTGCTGATGTGAAATTTTAAAATTATTATTATTGAGAATGTATTTACTCAATAAATGATTAATAAAAATTATTGTTTTTGAATTTTGTATTCATTGAAAATGTATTCTAACAAAGTATATAATGGACTTTAGATGATCCTAGTATATTCATGATTTGTGGTCCAAGTCAATCTGGTAAAAGTATTTTCGTAGAAAAATTACTTGAACATATGAAAGACTTATTTGGGTTTAATTTTGATTCTATAATTCATTATTTGGCACAATTATTTTCCTCATTCGATTCTGTGAATGGAAGAAATATTATTAAAACTGAATATATATCAACTGAATTTATTGATAAAGTAAATAAAAATTTTGAAAATCTTATTATATTTGATGATAATATGAATAATATTGTGAATGAATTGACGATGAGTGAATTGTTTACAAATAAATCTCACCATAAAAATATAACTGTCATATTTATTGTACAAAATCTTTTTATGAAAGGAAATTATACGATAAGCATATCTGGGAATGTACAGTACTTAGTTCTTATGAATAATGAAAGGGAAAAATTACAAATAAGAACGTTATCCTATTAAATAGAGGGCACTAAAGAGCACAGCCAATTTATATTAGAATGTTATGTAGATGCTGTTAGAAGCAATATTACCCCATATGGTTATTTATTTATGGATTTTAATTTGGAGAGGCCGGTTGAGTTGAAATATTGAATAAATATATTTCGAAATGAAGATCATTTCGTCTATATCAAGAACTAACTGGTTACGGTGTAGTTCAGTTATTAATTGTGCGAGTGAACTGAAAGAATTAGTAAAAGCAAATGATACTTTTAAAAGAAAAAAGCTAATAAAATCATTTAGTTATTGTGTTATTCATGCAATATTAGAAATATCGTTGATTTGAATAGATGGTAAAATTCCTTCGTCGGAACGTGAATTTCAAAATCTTTCTAAATATCGTAGTGTTTTACGCAATTTGAGTAATAAAAATTAAAATTTCAAAGAAAATGAGAAATTATTAAACAGAAAGGAGGATTTCTTCAGTTTTTAATTCCACCAGCTCTTGGGTTGATATCAACACTTGTTTCAAATTATTTGAATAAAAAAATTCAAAATGACTAAATTTCGTAAAATGAAGTTGATTGATGTTGATAATACAAGATATCGTAGAAGAAAACCAAAAGACTCTTATTGATACGTTGAATTTATCTACACCTGTATCTGTATCACGAATGAGTGATAGTGTTCGAGCAATGCAGAAAATCCTGAAAAGTGGTTTGAGCGATAAACAAAAAACAAAGTTGTTTACACAGTATTTGAATGAATTTTTAACATTCAAAAAACAAAAACAACTTGCTGATCAAATTGAAACTGTAAAAAAACCACTGTTAAGGAAATGCTCAAGAAAAAAGAAATTTCCACACAAACTGTTCCCAATTCCAATTTGAGTGCTGCACCTTCCAGTAGTAAAAACAATCGCAGAAAATCACCAAAGAAAACAAGAAATGTTCGTTCTTCAAGAAATGCACCAACATATGATTTATCATCAATTTTAAATAAAATACGAGATATACCGAGAGGTAGTGAGGCTGGATCTGATTTTGAGCCAAACGAACCATAGATAAACTTAACTCAATTGATAAAGAAAATATTTTGAGATGACAATACTACAATTTGAGTAATTCTTCAAGTTTTAAATCTCCGTTAAAATTGTACTCATCAGTGCGTAACAAAATTCCTGTATTAACATTAAAAGAGGTAAAAAATTGGTTATTAGACCAAGAGATTTATTAAATTAAATAACAATACAAACGAAATTTTCCAAAAAAACTTTTTCGCCCGACATATCGATCACAGTTTGCATATAGTTTCAGTAGAAATTTCTAATCCACAACATAATATTAATTATCAATACATTTTAATGGCTATAGATACTCTTTCTAAATATGGTATGGCTGAAAGAAAGAAAAATAAAAGAGGATCAACTCTAATTAAAAAATTAAAATCAATTTTTTCAAAGTCAAAACGAATACCAAGAATAATCATCACAGATGCAGGCAAGGAATTTCTTAATAATCAATTTAGAATCTTCCTCAAATTTAAGAAAATAAAACATTAAGTTATTTTTGGTTCACCAAACAAAGCTGCTATAGTTGAGATGGAATAGATCAATAAAAAAATTATTCAAAAATATACGTCATATCATAACACATAAATTCATTCATGTACTTCAAAAAATAATTAATTCATATAATCGTTATAAACATTCGCGAACAAAATTCGACCCATAGATGTCTCGAAAAACAACGAGAAATAAGCTTACAGAAATTTGTGTAAAATATACCTTGAGCAAAATACACCAAAATTTATGATTGGTGATAGAGTGCGTGTACAATATATTGGTTCAGCATTCGATAAAGGATATAAATTTAATTTCTCTAGTGAAATTTTTAGAATTTCAAAAATACTTTGGTTTTCACAATTCGTTAAATATAAAGTTATTGACAATAAAAAGAGAAGTGTTAAAGGATCGTATTACGAAAAAGATTTTTTAAAGTTAGGATGAATATTGATTCAAAAGGGGATTCATTTTCGATGTTTATGCCTTCTGATGGTAGTATGGATTTCTATTTGAATAATAAAAAATCTGTTTTCAAAATTCAATTATTGACACCTATTCAATTAAAAAGATGAATGAAATGTAGTTTGTTATAAATAATTATACCGAATAATGTGACTTCTATTAAAGCTAACGATAAATTTTACGATGAATATCATCACTTATTTTAATATTGTAATTTCATACAAGATTGTTATATTAATGAATATAAAAAAACGCTTTTAGGTTTAATTACACATTAATTCAATAAAAACGAAAAATGTTCGACATTAGTTCTCAAAACTATAATGTATGTACCTTTAAATAGAGAATATTTAGATATTCTTCATTTCTATTTGTTAGATGTTGATGATCAGTTCATAAAGTTTAATAATATAAAAAACAACAAAATTCCAGTTACTGTTACATTATTATTCAGACCTTTGGAAAAATTTTAATAAATCATGTCAGATCAGTTTGTGATAAATATTTTTAAACATGATGATTTGGAAAGTAATCATCGAAAAATTATATTTTCAAAAGATATTAATTCAAATGAAAATTATGAAGTGAGCCTTTCAAATTGTTATTTAAATTTGCCGATTATGAAATTTATTTAATATACTTATTTGCATATCGTAATCTATGAAAATCCATATTTAAGAAAATAAGATTTACAATTTGTAAAAGAAATAAGCAATGAAAAATTACTAATTTATATGGGGGTATATAACAGGGGAAATGAAAGCTTTACCGATGTTCAACAATTATTTAAATATTTAAATGATAAGTTAGAATCAGAAAAATCGAATATAGAGAAACGTGTTGCTGATAAAAAAGCCTTACACTTTTTCAACCAATTTTAATAAAAGTTGAGATGGATACACTTATCAATCAAAAATAATTAATTTGATGAACTTACAGTTACCATATATAAAATATGAAAATAATCATATTGTTGTATATAATGGTTATATAGATTATTCGGGAGATGAATTTCTACCTGGTGAAACATATATTCGATATTTATTTCTTGATTTTTCAGCGTTTTTTCAAAATTTAAATGAAATTACATTGAATATTATCTGTTTCATAACTATAAAGATTATTTTGAAAGTTTCAATGCATATCAGCTAAATTTCCCACCAGAAGCTTCAATTGATGGATATAAATTTAATTTTACATTAAGATTGTTAAATATAAATTCAGATTAAATTAATATTTGTTGCAACTTAATATCTGAATCTTATTTTGGAGAGAGAAAATCAAATATTTAGAGATATGTTCAATTGAATTACGAAGATAATGGTATAATGAAATTTGAGATCAAGAATTTATTTTTTGTTCCAGTTAAAGTTTCAAATATAAACGAAATTTCAATAACCCTTGAAAACGAACATCAAGAATCCGTTTTCTTTATTGGTGATGTTTCATATTGTTTAATTTTTAAACGTATAAATAGAGTTTGATTATTTACTTAAGTGTTAACAAAGCAACAGGTCAAGAAAAATGTCAAATAAAAATTTTTTTGAATGTGCTTCAAAATGTGATTATATTGAATTTCATAAACAACAAATTGAATTCCACAAAAAACAATTTGGTGAAGGTTTAGACATTGCAGTTTACAGAGGAGTTCCTTATCAAAGAGGTCACGGATTTTTTTCAAATTTTGCTAATCGTTACGCTTTAACATTTTTTAAATATATTGGAAAACAAGTGTTTTCAGCAGGAAAAGATATTGTAACAGATGTAGTACAAGGAAGTACACTCAAATCAGCAGCAAAAAAACTATGAAAAAACCTGCTGCAAGTGCACTACGTGCTATAAGTGATAAAATTGAATAATCTGGTAGGTGAAAGAAAAGGCGATTAAATAAGAATAAATCAGCTTTGAATAGAAGAAAAAATCGCAATGAGAAAAGTGGAATAGTCAAGAAAAGTCGCAAACGTAAATCTTTGAAAAAAAATACAAGTTTCGACATTTTCAAACCATAAAATGTCGGCTAAAATGAAAAATGAATTAAACACGTTGGTAAAATTAAACACAGCTATAAATGAAGGGCCAACTATTGAATATACGATTAATGGAATAGGCAAAGAATATATGGATTTGCAAAATATTTTCATGTGGATTAAAGGAAAATTAACAAAAGAAGATAGAACTGATTATGCTGCAGTTTCAAACGATCAGTTATCATTGTTTAATTATAGTTGAACTCTATGCTTGAAACAAGTGATATTTTTCTAAATGGTGTTTTAATAAGCCAATCTTCAAATTCAGAGCATTAAAGATCATTAATAGAGGGTTTAAAAAATTCTACAACAATATCATCACAAACATTTTTGAGAAGTGGAGGTTTCTTTCTTCCAGCTGCAAATGCGGAAGTTAATGCTATTAATACAGGTCTTTCTGCAATCACTAACGAAAGTAAAGAGTTTACTTTATATGGAAGATTACACGGGTATATATTTAATTGGGATCGTTTTTCTTAAAAAAAAGCAAAATTTGCTTTTTGCACGATGGTTGGAGCTGCACATAATCACCACTTATAATTTAAATTTAATGATGTTGTTTTGTTTGTTCGATAAGTTCAATTAGCAGAGAACTATATCCAAGCTAACGAATCGATGTTGCAAACCAATAAAGCAATTTATCCAATTAAAAGAAATGTTGTTAAAGAAGTAAATTTATCAACCGAACAGAGAACATTTGTTTTAGAAAACGTTTTTACGAGTAAATGCCAGAAAGAATTATAATCGGATTAGTTACACATGCTGTTGTTTCAGGAGACTGGAAAATTGACCCTTTTTGATTCAAACATAATAGTCTAGAATATATTCAAATTCTAAGGAATACAGAAAGTTTCCCAGTGACGCCATATAAACCAGACTTTGCTTTTTTATAGGATCATATGCATTTTGACGAACTTTTCAATATTTCAGAATGGGTAATCACATGACAAAAATAACCAATGAGTAATAGGACTTTGAAAATAAAAAATTTTTATTCGACATTTTCTAAACCAATTCGAATTTTCGAAAAATTCTCCCATCAATACATTAGTAGTACTTAATATAATTTTTTATATTAATTTTATTTTTCTTAAAATTTAGCAAATTTGTAAAAATTGGAAAAATGTTCAAATTTTGGTTATTATTGTATTTGTCTTCATTTAGTCTAACTGTGAGAATTTTTTTTTTAATTTCAAGAAACTTAATTAGTCTATCATGACTTTATTACGATAAAATTTTCTTGATCAAATGTCTTAACAGCTCTAATAAAATTCTAAACTTTTAAGACTTACAACTTTTGTTAAAACTGAAGATTTCAATTTTTTAAAAATAGTTACAAATTCCGAATTTCTTTCAAAAGTCCATTCATCAAAGGACATAGTAATCTTAATTTTTTGCGATTTATCTCTTTTAAATATCTCTTTTAGATTTTAAATGATAATCTTTTAAAATATCTTGCTTCAGTTTGGGGACTGGGTAAAATATTTATCTGATTTTTTGAAAATTAATTGAATTTAAATCATCAGTGTTAAAAAAAAATCTAAACATATACCCAATCAAAGGCTTAAAAACAATTTTTCTAACATTTTTGTTTTTGCTTGTTTAATAATTTTTGTTAAATTTATTGCAATGTAAAATAAATCGGAAAATTTGAATCTCATTTAAATTTGAGATAATTAATAAAACTTAAATATTCCAAAATATGGATATACCTTCAAACCATTAATAATTATCTATCAGAAAAGACCTGTAAGATACACTTATACTATAATAACTTTCATAAAATTATTTTAAATCTATTTGCGTGTATTTTTATAAACTTTATATTTATTGATGTTTTTTGTGAAATATTTTTTTTAAAAATTTGATTTTTAGGATATATTTGAGAATTCGACAGATACCATGCACTTAAATGTTGTTCACAAGCCTTTAATATTTTCTAATGAAAGTTTTTATGGAAAGTTTATTTCTAATTATTTTCATAATGAATTCGAGGTTTGCTTTTCGGATAATATGTCGGAAATGAATATGACTTTACATGTTATGATTTTTGGACATAAAATCATCGAAATTACAGCTCATTCAAAAGTTCTATCTTCAAACCATATGTCAGTATTGTTTGAATGTTTTGGAATCAAATGCAAACTGGTTACACACATTATTCCTATTTATTATAATAAATTCAAATTAACAAATGTATCATATGGTGAACGCAGTTTAATTTCCAAATTTGCAATTCCTGTATTTGAAAAGGCATTAGATCGCATCGTAAGTAAAATCTTATTTAACTTATCAAATTATTGAATGGAAAACTTGTCTTTAATGCTTATATTTGTAAATTTTCTTATTTTTTTCAAAAATAATTTATTTGTGTGAAAATATAATACGATAAGTTAATTATGCAAGATTCAATAATAACGTTTGAGGTGCTGACCTCCCGATAAAAAAATTTCCTGCATTATTTCCGGAAATGAATGCTTTAATTTTCTATCACTTACCGCTTTTGAGTTATACCAATTTTAATATCTTTACAAAAATATATTGATATATTTTAAAAACGATAGGATATAGAAACATTTTAAATAAATTTTTAAAAATCTCGTCGAATTCTAATCTATAAATTTTGGTGATAATTTTTGAGAATAACTCAAAGATTTGACTTGTAAATTGTGTAATGACCACAATAGCTTATTAAAGGGCGCTTCTTATTCTGGTAAGTACTAACAATATTTATGTGCAGTTTGTACTTACGCGGAAATTCGAATATAATTTATCGCATTGAAATCTTATGTTATAAAGTCTATCTAATTAAGTATGAAATGCATACTCGAATTTCCACGTCTGTACATAGAGTGCGTTGAATATTTAGTTATTGTTATTATATTTTCTCTAGTTTATTTTATTTTTGCATTTATATGAATTTTCTATTTCTACTACCGATGATATTCAATCAAATAAATGAATAGAATTTTTCAACTGATTATACATATATTTATTATGATTATATTGTAGGCATTAATTCCCATAAATAGAATTTGTATATTTTTTATGATTAACTAAATTAGTTATTCTTTTATATCCTGTATTTGGTAATATCAGAATCTTTCTTTAACTATTCATTCCTTATTATATGATTCAATATTGTATTAATTATTCAGTCTGTCTGTAACTATAAGTGTGTGCACACACAGGTCCTGTATAATATTTGAAATTCTATAATTATTATTAAATGTTTTTTAACTAAATTACTGGTCAACTAAAATCACTAAAATAATTGCCTACAATATTCTCAAATTAATTAGTTTTAAAAAATTTGGATAAACAAAGTTCTAGTAAATTTTATCATTAATGATTATACATATTATTATATAAATATTTAGTTAATAATTACAGGTTAAACAAGACATTCCTATTTGGCAAAATAAAATTTTCAGAAAATCTCCTTTGTATAGTAAATGGGATAAAGGAATTCTGGAATATAGAAAGTTGTGTCAACAGTACTACTAATTTCGAAAATTCAATAAGAAAGAATGTCCAAAATCAAAATTTCAATATTGATTAATTTTTATACATTTTTAAACCAATTGTAAAAATTTTTATAATTTATTATTTGTGATATTAATTGAATTATTGATTTGAAATAAAAGAAGTTTACCAAATGTTGAATTTTATTCGTTTAATAAACTTTTTTTTAAATAACATATCCCATTATTTATTTCTAAACAAGAAAGAAATCATTCATTTTAAATTAGCACATATTATTATACATTTATTCACTTTGTCTAGTGTTAAGCCTTAATTCTTAATTAAATTAATTAACACAAAACGTATTTGATAACAGATCTTGGTTTTGGTTATGAAAAATCTTTGAAATTAATTAACAAATCATAATTTGTTTCGCGTATTATAAAAAAATTCATGACTGCAGTTACCGCAGACAATTACCAAGACAAACATAGCGGGGGTTCTTTCAAAAGTTATCCATTTGTCTTAGACTGAGGGTGTTCAAATCACTGGTTGTGATGAAAACCCTTATTAAGTCTGATTATAAAATATTTATATTAAATATTTGTGAAATGTGTATTCCGTCGTTTTTTAGATATTTATTTTTATTTAATAACTAATTACCAGCAAGCATTTTTGCGTGAATTCAATGGAAATTACTGGCTTTATGTTTGTTACAAGCGTTTAAGCAAAAATTATGCAAGTATTACCGACAGGTGAATGCACAAATGCTTTTTGACTAACTAGATCACAAAAAAATACATTTGAATGTAGATAATTTTTGCATTAACTTAATGTGCACTAGGCTTTTATTTAAATTATGAATTTTTAGATCATATAATGTAATAATGTGGGCTTACAAAATCGAGTAAATGTCTGTCCGTCGACCCTTAGTTTATCCTACGTGAAAAGAATTTCACTTTGAAAACATTGAAATCGCTTGCAAATACATACAGATTGCCTGTAAATACATTGAAATAGCCTCGAATTACATTGTAAATACCTTGAATTACATTAAAAATTCCTTGAAAAAAATTGAAATTTCTGGAAAAATTTATAGAATTTGTTTTGAGTTAAATTGAAATTACGTTAAATACAGGTTATATGGGAAATTGCCGGTTAATAAATATTAATTGCTCGCAAATCAATAGAAAATTAATTTTCAGTTGAAATTCTTTTAAGTGTGAAACAATCTTTCTATTTCCAGTTTTCAAAAGGCTATAAAGTTATTCACCATTATATTTCATGAATTATATAATTTTTTTGAAAATTTTAAAAATTTTACAAATTGTTTAAATGTATTTAAATTTAATATGTATTGTTGCCGATAAATTTTTTTTGTATTTTAACCAATTTAAAATAATTTAAAATTTAATAATTATCAAAAATTGTTGTTTAAAACACATTTATCGAAAACAAATTAAAGAATTATATCACAAAATAATTCAGGAATGATATTAAAACTAAATTTTTAAATTTAAATGGGAAGAAATTCATTTAATGAACGAAATATATTATCAAATATTTATGGAAATGAATATTAATAATGGAAATGATATCTTTTTAGAAATAAATACAAATTCAATCTCAATAACCGCTAAAACATTTGTAAATAATTTTTCTTAAAAATATCTTGAAATAACATTATTTGTAATTTCAAAAAATATTTAATAAAACTGTGAAATAAGTGATAGGAAAAGACATAGAAAAAATTATTTGGCGTTTCAAAGGGAAAGGAAGGGTGTTTATATATGAGCTAATAATACATGAAATTAAAGCGTATATAATGAAGTTTTGTGTGTTAATAGATATTTTTATTCATTTCTCAAAAAAATAACTTAAATCTTCTTGATAACAAAAATTTCCATTTTATGGTTTTTGAAAACAATAAAATAGTAAGCAATGTTGCGTAAAACGCATAATTTTTTAATACGTACAAAACTAAAGCGTAATTAAGTGTTCGATTTTTTAATTGATTCAAATTGATTTCTTTTATTTAGGGTTGTTTCAAACAAAATGTGTATTCAAATAAAATTGAAAATATCGAAACTTTGAAACAATGCATTCACGTAGAAGTCGATATTATTAACAGAGATAAAGTCTTATTTAAAAGAGTTTATGAATCTATGATACATCGTTTCGACATTTGTTATAAAAATAATTGTCAATATAAAGATTTGGAATAAAACTTGATAATAAGGTTTCATTCATGTAGAATTCATTAAAATCCGTTAATTAATAAAAAAGTTATTTAAATTTAATGTACGCGGTATACCGACGTTACGCCCAATACTTTATTGTGCGATTAATTTTAAATCAAAATTAGAAGTAAATATTTAATAAAAATTGTACTTTTGGTCAATGATATAAATTGAATTGAAATGTACTTGAAATAAAAAATTAAACTAGATTCCTGGTCGTATATACTAAATAATAATTTGAATTATTATTTTTAAAACATACAAAAATTAGTTAAAAATATAGTTACAATTTCTACCAGTGATCAGATAAATAAATTTTAACTTTGTTCAGTATTAGGCAAAACAAAATTTGATAATTTTTTTTATATATATTTATTAAGAAATAATAAAATATTAAATTATTTTAATATAGAGAATTGAGTGATAAAAGTTTATTTTATAACACTATTGATTTAATCAATAAAGAAAAAATACATTTCCTGTAAATATTTCTTATAATTAGGTAAGTTAATTATAACAAAGTATTTTTTCAATGTTATACAGATAACCTGAACACATAGAAATTCAGGCACCAAATCCATATATAATTTTTTTCAAATGAATTCTACGTGCACTTTATTTCATAGACTTACATACATTTTTTTACTATTGACATTGAATTAAACAGAAGATTTTCTAAGTACTTCTCATTAATCTGAATGGTAGACCTATATTAATTTGTGTTCTCAAATACCTAAAACATTAAGCGGGCACTTTCTTACCTTTTGAAATTTTTTTTAACATAAGAGTCTGTGGGAAACTTTTTTATCATTAGAGTCTATGACAATTTTTTTAACATGACAGTCAATGGTAACTTTTTACTATATGTCGTAGAAAAAAAACCACTTTTTGGGTCGCCAAAATTTAAGGGTAAAATCAGTTTCCCCTCCTTTTTTTAAACTGTTGGTGGTGAATATTTGAACCTTCATATCTCGGTACCCAGTTGAGATACTCCAATTTTGATTTCAAAGAAATGTATATGACACTTGCGAGTATAATTCCTGTCAAGAAAAATCACGTGACAAAAAAATTATAAAGTAATAGAACTTTGAAAAATAGTTTTTAGTCATTTACTTATAAACCAATTCGAAATTTCCAAAAATTCTTTCAACAATATTTTGGTAGTGCTAAACATTTAATTTCGTCATAATTTTCATATGAAGTGAGTATTTCTTAGCTTCACTTTTTTATTAAATTTTGATTTTCAAAATAGTTCAGATTTATTTGAAATTTTGACAAAAAACATTTCATCAAAGACTTTAAAATTGAAACCATTTTTGATAATCTCATATCAATAGCTAAAGTTTACTGAATAAGATGTCTAATAGCATTGAGTGTTGAAAATTCCATAGGATCAACATGCCCATAGAAACACATGTTAAAATTTCTTATATAAATAGCATTACAAAATTCCCATAGAAAGTCTATCACCATAGGATTAACAAGAGAAAAAGTGGTTCAGAAACTGACTTTTATTACTACTGCTCAATAAATTGTTGAACATTAAAAACTCATATAAATTTTTGTGTACGTGTTTTTCACAGATTTTTGAAAAGATTGATGTGAGTGCTATAGGCCTTTAATTGTTAAGTAATTTAGTCGATCCTGATTTGAAAAGTTGGCATATTTTTGAAACTTTGTCAAGTGTTGGGGAAGATGACCATTTTTATCGATAAATTAATTATTAGATTTTTTATCGGAATTAAAACAAAGTTTAAAATTTTGACGAATCTGACTGGTATTGAATCGACTCCATTCGCCTTTTTATTCGGAAACTGTTGATAAACTTCAAAGTGTTTTTCTTATAACAATGGGATTTCAAATGATTTGTCAGTAAATATTATATCAGGGTAACAGCTAGTATTGGGTTTATCTCCATGATTTGCGTCACTTATTCTTTTAGGTTCTGATGTGAAATAATTATTGAATAAATTCAATGATATATCGCTATGTATTTTTGTAGTTTTCTTCGTCTCACGTTTAGTTGGTATAATTTTTGCCAAAACTTTCTATAATTCAGTGCTATTTCTTAAGCATGAATTGATTTTTTCATGAAAATAATCTTTTTTTCTTTTTCTCAAAATTTTTTTAAAGAAATTCCTCTGTTGCTTGAAATGATTGAAAAATTAATCAGAATAAATTCCTAATTTTATTTTTTTCATAACTGTTTTTTTAAGTTTATCTATTTTATTTTATTCACGAAGAATTTCAACTGTCATCCAATCTGATATTCTGTTTCATTTTACACGAATTGTTTTTTAGGAATGTTTTTAGTAAAAAAATTATGTAATATTCCAGTAAAGTTATTTACCATAAGATTTAAGTTATTAGAATTTTCACAACCAAAATTAATTTTTGAAAAACTTTCTTTAATTTTGTTAATTTCAATATTTTTATAATCTATAAAACTCATAGTTTTTTGTGATAAACCTTTTAATTTTAAATTAATTTTTAATTTTTTTTAACATAAATTAATAGACAAATTTCTAACAATCCTTGTCCTGATATGTTGTTATTTTTATTCACATAAATGTGATCAATGTTTGTCGCAGTGTTTTGAATTATGCGGTTAAAATTAGTTATTAATTGATAAAAACCATTACTTTAAACATTTGTAAACCACAGAGAGTTTTCTCTTGAAATGTAGAATATGTTTAAATCGCATATAATTATTAGTTTATATTTAATGAACATTCAAGTAGTTCGAAAAGATTTGCTTCCATTTGATTCACTTTATTAAGTGGACAATATACACAACATATATAAAATGGTTGAGTGAGTTTCTGGTTAATCACCAGCACTTCGTGTTCTTCCTCGATGTCAATATCTAATTGATCGCAATTAAAATTCGAGTTTTCACGATAAAAACTGTTTGGAAAAAATAGAAATTGCAGGAAAGTGCATAGAAATTTTTTGAAAATACATAGAAATACCATTAAATTACATTGAAAATGCCTTTAAATATATACAAATTGCTGGTAAATAACT
>JAUJYR010000040.1:0-14318 GCA_033995805.1 Hermannia gibba
CCTATCAAAATTATTCGCAGTCTGTACCGCCATTTTTCGCACCCTATAGCCTGCGAATTTGGTGGACCCCCCCCCCCCCCATCGGGCCAAAGTGCCATTCGCAGGCTGCGTGGCACACACTGTTACAAACATATGTATAACTTAAAATAAAAGTTGTAAACCTGTATTGAATAAATTACTTAGTCTTGTAAGCTTTGATAAGCTTAATATTGATTATGTAAATATTTTTGTAAAAAAACTTTTTATTTAATTATTTTTTTTCCATACAAATAAATTACAAAATATTTGTTCAGTTTTATATTAAAAATCGATCTCCATTTATGTTACAGCACAAATAGATTTTTCTTTATTCGATAATTCATATTTCACTCAACTATGTTAATAAAGATATCTAAATATTTTAGTGTTAAATTTTTTATTAAAATTTGTTGCTTATTATTATTTATTTATCAATTCATAGAAATAACACAAATATATCTCAATTATTTAATTGACGTTCAAATTAATATAGTTTATGAAAATTCTACTTCTTTACCATCGATTACATTCTGTTTATCAAAACTTTCAGAAACAGAATATACTTATGAATATACAGTGATTTTCACTTGACTTTCATGTCTCTCCAAATAAGTTTATGCGATAGTATTGGAACTAGGGGTGGGAAAACCTCTAAGAGTTAATTCCCTTCCCGTAAGTAATATTTGTCATCCCTTCCCGTTCCCTTCCCGTTCCCTTCACAATTCTTAAAGGGATTCCCGTAAATCCCATGTATTTCACTTAAAAATAATTTATTTAATTTAATGGGCATTTATATCAAAAAAAATCAATCAAAATATTTTTAATATAAATCAAAATTAGATCTGATGAAAAGCAAATAATTAAGATATTTAGTTCTCAAATTAAATCTGTTATGCGTCAGTGTCAGACCTACGGCACTAAAAAACAGACAATTCTATTTTTAATGATTTACTGTATAAATATTTTTCATGGGAAAGAAAGGCAATATTAAGTTAAAAAGGAAATCCCTTACGGTGATTAAAAATTTCATTCCCTTTTCCCTTTTTTCCATTACGGGAACGGGAAAAATAGGGAATTCCCTTACCACCCCTACTTAGAAACCCGTTGCTATATGAGAGGTTTTGCCATAACCGATGCCATAGGATGTATACATATATATAGTGCGAAATTAAGTTAAATTTAAGATAAATGCAAAACATTAAATATTTGGCAATTGAAGAACTGTTTATATTAATGCTATTATGTATATAAAGCCTTAATTGTTAAATACCCTCTTTTTCTTGCAGATCCAATCGATACTCCACTCATAGTATCGAGACTTGATCTTTTGGGTCGACCCAACCCTTTCCACAAATTCAGTGCATTTAGAACTTCATTTCCATCTAAACGACTGAAATACCTCATCACTTGTCCTCCACTCACTTGATTCAAAGCTCTTTAATTGAAATAATGTTTAAATTCAATCTTTATTTTTAAAAGGAGACATCAAGGGTTTCCAAATGCGTGATTTTCTTGAAAATATTTGAGGGTAATAAGGAGGCAAAATGGGTGACAGTTATGCAAAAATTATTTATATGTGATGCACAGGGGCTGAGAAAATAATTAATGAAAATCGAAACTTCAAGTGACTATAATTTGAAATTCAATACAGATATTTTAATGATTTTTTTGCATTTGATTACATATTTCAAACATTAATGATATATTGACTGATAAAATAAACAATAACTTTTTAAAGTCAAAATTCTTGAAAATTTGTCTTAAAAGAATTAATATTTGACCCTATTACCCAAAAATACTGAAACCTCTGAAGTGTTTTAAAAGCATTTTTTATGCCTCTTTTGATAGCAAAGTCATAGTTTGCAGTATATTTGGGTAAAGTATCGGAATTTGCAATTATTCAAAAAATATTGCCAAATGACTAACTTGGGAACCAATTATGTTATTTTAATGATACTTTCACTGATTGATTAAGTTTTTTATCTACCCTATTTTCCTGCCTATAACACGCAGCAGCGTATAACGCAGTAAAAGTTTTGAAAAATAAAAATGTGTTTCGACGTATAACACGCAACTATTTTTACAAATTAAAATTTGACCGTTTCATAAATGCTAATCCTCTATTAAGAAACAGATTTTAAGCTTTATTTGAATGCAAAACTCAAAACACTTCTATTGTGCAGTCATTTTGTTTTTATGGTATAAATTCTCAGTTATTTTAATAATTATTGTATAATTTTATAATAGAAGTATAGAATATATAGGCTGGCTGATAAGTCCATGGGTGTATTATTGAGCGCGTACTATTGTTAAAGACGGACTTTTAGAACGAGCCAAGAAACATAGTGTTTGGAAATGTAAAGAAATTTATTGATGAAAATATATTCTATTTGATAATTTGTCATAAAATAACAATTCTGTGTAATCTATTATAAATCAATTGATTTCTTATTTATAAATAATTGAATTTTAACTAATAAATTGCTATTAAATAAGTTTTTAATTTAATAAATTTCTTTACTTTTCCAAACACTATATTTCTTGGCTCGTTCTAAAAGTCCGTCTTTAATAAGAGTACGCGCTTAATAATACACCCATGGACTTATCAGCCAGTCTATAGATGAGGTATAAAACTGTTGGCAAAATTAGTTAAATAAATTACCTTTTCAATTGTTTTTAAATTTATGATCTTTAATTTTGACAAAGAATTATGTGCCAACATTGCATCCTACTATGGGAATCGAAGTGCATGCTATATGATGGTTTCCCAGTACAAGAAAGCTCTCGATGACTGTCAAATGGCAATCAAACTCGACCCTAACTTTGTTAAAGTATATCTGAGAGAAGCCAAATGTCACCTACTATTTGGTGACGTGACCGCTGCCACTCGGAGTCTCGACAATGTCAAAATGCTTGATCCGGACAATACATTTCTGTCACAAGAAATAAAAAATCTGGAAGTTCTACGAAAGCATATCGAACACTATGAGAAATATTCAAATAAAAAAGACTATCGAACGGCGGTTTTTCACATAAATCGTGCAATAAATATCTCAACCGAATGTTTGAAATTCAAACTATCGAAAGCTGAGTATTTGGTACTTTTGGGAAAGAATAGTGAAGCAGAAGAAATAGTTACTAATATTCTAAGATCTGATTCACTAAATGTTGACGCACTATATATTAGAGGAATGTCTCTTTACTATACCGATAATTTAGATAAAGCTTTTCAGCACTTTCAACAAGTGTTACGTTTATGTCCGGATCACAGCAAAGCCAAAATTATTTATAAAAAAGCAAAACTTTTAACCGTTAAGAAACAGGAGGGCAACAATGCTTTCAAGGATAATAAAATCGATGAAGCACTGATAATATACACCAGTGCTTTGGAAATTGACCCTTTCAATTCATTGACCAATGCTAAAATATATTTCAATCGAGCTATCATGAACGCCAAGGTAATGCTTAATGTTATGCTTATAAACAAGGCAGAAAATTTCCCGTGGTAAAATTATATGTAGCTGCATTAACCCATCACTTTGGTTAAGATAAGACAAATAATTTATTATTTAATTACAATAAAAATTTAAAAAATAAATCATGAATTAAATAAATATTATGCAAATGTTAAGACCTCTATATTTTCAATATTCAAATTTACTAATTCATAGGTCACTATAATTAAGTCGTAAACAATAGTCAGAGAGTAAAATTCTCGAGTGATTTGTATCTAATTTTGAAATTTGTTTTTGTTTAATTTGTTAAAACAAATAGTTAATTAAAACAATATAAATGGATTCTAACTCAGAGGTAAATTTTATATAATATTTACTAAACATATTAAATATGAAATATATGGTTTTGGGAGCTCTTAGAGTAGTCCAGTATATTTCACTAATAACTAAAATTTTGCTATTTTATTATTTTACGATGTAATGTGATTACCAAAGTGATGGGTTAATGCAGCTGCATATGATAATTTTTTTTCCTTCCACACCGGATTCCCCACCATGTTCATAACTATTATTACTATTAAGTATTAATAATATTTTAAATAAAGCTCAAAAATTGATATAAATAGATATGACTGTACTTTAATCATTTCCTTCCTGTTTACGAGCGCGTAGATTTAGAGTTAATGCAACTTTCAAAAGCTTGCAAATTCAAAATGTTTTGACATTAGAGGTAAAGGCCTTAAATGTTACTCCCTTATACGTGTCATACGTGTGAACATTCATTTATTCGAAACGGGTTTCGTTAGTAGTTTTAATTTTAAATCAAATCTTTATTGAAACCGAACACTTGAATATTCTAATGAAGAAATAATTTCAATCAGGGATCAGGCAATTGGAGCAAGGTGATTTATAATTGTGTATATGCGTGGATTCGAACTTCAGGCATGACCAGTAAACACTAGTATGTGTCTGATAATTTAAAGGTTAAAACATATATCAATAGATAGATATAGATATACTTGAGACCAATCAAACTGAAATTTAACCTAATATTCGGTTTAAATATGTTTAAACCCGACTTACATTTGGCTGACACACACATTTATATACATAATGCAGTCAATTAATTGTACAAATTTGTATTGCTTTGTGTTGCGAAGTATCATATCTGTAACCAATTCATTGACTGCATTATGCATATAAATGTTCGCTTCCGTCAAATGAAAGTCTGGTTTAAACATATTTAAACCGAATATTTGGTTAAAATTCTGTTTGATTATTCTCAGGTTAGTCAATATCTATCTATCGATATGTGTTTTAACCTATAAATTATCAGACACCAACTAGTGTTTACTTGTGAGGGAGAGTATTCTTACAATTCAGCCAGCTTTACTCTATTTAACTGTCTATAAATTCGTAAAATCAGCCTACCCTATAATCAAAAACCGATCTTGAATATTTTTTAAAATAAATTTTAATTTAAAGTATCTTAAAATATATTTCTTAATAATAATTACATAACAGTGATGTGACAAAGCCAACTGTGCTCCCATACAATGCCAATAATTCTAATTTTTCTTCAAGATATATGTCATGAAAATCATTGCCAATTAAAAACCAAACCCAGGGCTCATTTATTAAGTATATTAATAGAGACTGAAAAGACACAATCCATAGATTTGCTATTAAACTGAATGTTATGAATGATCTTTTTATCGATTTTTTCTGATTATTCACGTAATGATTGATTGATTGAAAGATTACTAAAAATTCTCCGCAAATACGAGATTCACATAATTTTAAGCCTAAGAATGGGTTTTCAGAGATCTGTTTGAAAATATATTTTTCCAAATATTTGTCTAAATATTCTTTATATAACATAATTTATTTAAATGCAATCTCAATATGAAAATACAATCATAATATTTTCTCAAAACTATAATACACAAAATTTATAAATAATATAATAATAAATGTCATACAATTTCATAAATCACTTATTAATGACCACATTAAAGAATAATAATGATAATCAAGAATACATGAATGGCAAATATGAGATGAGATATGAGTTTGAAAATATATTTTCCAAATATGTGTGTAATTAATTTTCGTAAAACATAATTGATTTTATTTATAGTTTGAAAAATTTATTAAGAAAATATGTATCACAATAGGCAAAAAGTAGCATTTGTTATTGAACTAAATTTACAGAACATTTGGAGCCC
This sequence comes from Hermannia gibba, assembly GCA_033995805.1. Taxonomy (NCBI): domain Eukaryota; kingdom Metazoa; phylum Arthropoda; class Arachnida; order Sarcoptiformes; family Hermanniidae; genus Hermannia; species Hermannia gibba. Next base: position 5,702 of record JAUJYR010000040.1, read on the forward strand.
ATTATCTTACTTTCTTGGATTACTTTGGGAGCTTTGGAAGGTCCCCGGTTTTTATAGTTAACAAATTTATACGCCCATCCTTGATTATATACTCTATTCTCTAATATTCTAATAAATTACAAATTAATGATCATAATATGCAATAATTAGAATGATAAATGAAATTTTAGACCTAATATTTCTATTAAGACATTATATTGTATAATTTTTAAACAAAATAAATTTTTTAGTTGTTGGTCCGTTTCAAATAAAACGGTAACCAATTATTCCGATATTTTTCCCCGATTGAAAAGCATATAGTTTCTATTCTAAATTTAATGACACCTCTGAACCAATTAATTGAGAATGTTAAAAGTATAAGCAGCATATTTGATTTGTGTTGTTGTTATTTTTTGTGACAGTTGAGGCAGAAAATCATTTCTTGAATGATTGCGCTTTAAGAGAGATTAAACCGTATTTTTTTCCAGATTAAAAAGCATCATATAATTTATATAATAAGCAAATATAATTACACCACTAAGCGTATAAACTGACGGAATTTTTATGTCAGAAGTAGTTTTGTGGTCAGTGATATCTTTGTTTATTATTTTTCTGTTTTAATGAACTTTCTTTTTTATAATCTCTTAATTTTTATTAACTTTTTGGTGTCCGGTGCATTTTTTGTCAATTGATAAATTTGTTCCCATTGAAAAGCATTTTTATGAAAGTTTTGAGTAATTTCTCTATCCTTAGAAGGAGTCTCAAGAAATTGAGTTTTCCACTCTGCACACCTCCTGATCATTCTTGACCTTTCGGTTAATATCCAATGGCTCTATGACTTATCTTTTTCAATCCTATAAACCCTCCGACAAACAGATAGACAGACAAAATTGTCTTAATATTATATGTAATTTTTATTAATGATTCTCAAACTAGATCTTAATTCTAGATTATTATTTCGAATAAGAAATTAATGCAAAAACACTATTAATTTTTATAGTATATAAAATATCTCGTGATAATCCATAATCATTGATATTATAATTTGTAGATATTCTTATTTTATTATTCTAAATAACGATATAAATAAAGATTTAATACTAATGTTGCAAAAGTCAGACGAGAAATAATGACATTTTTATTAGAGTTTAATAATTTCGGGGGGGGGGGGGGAATTACTTTAAAAATAAATTATAATTATGATTAATATATCTAGATAATAAAATTATGATTCACTATTAGTTATAATCGCAACATTGTCTATGATATCAAACATAATCACTATTTGTCAATCATTTCATAAATAGACGACATTATTACCTAAAAATTTCCAACATATAGCAAGACTAGTGTTTGGTTATAGGCAACTTTCGCTAAAGGCAACTGATTTTCACAGCACCTTCAAGTTGCCTATAACGAGAGCTAACTGTAATATTAAATAATAATAATTAATGAACATATGGTGAGCAATAATCCGAGTCATTTAAATCATTCATAAATTTATAGTAAATTTGTTCTTGTTGTAAATGCAGTTCCACTTGCAGTCGAGTTGTATGGATTTGCGATTGGCATAGCTTTACACTGAGTGCTAGTTTGGGGACAGTTTCCAATGTCGGGTAAAAGATAATCAAAAACTGTTGCATTATTGGCAGCAAATTTTGGAAAATGTGTGGCAAATAATTTTGGAGATAAAGAAGTTTTCAATCTTTGAATAGCAATCGGAAATTTGTTCTCAATATTATTGATTAAATTATTGATGGGTTCAATCAATTGGTCGTGAATGTAACAGAGTTGACCGTATCCAACCTGAAATGTCTCTTTCACCTTAATATCTGTGTAATAATTAAGTACATCTGTTTCAATGTCTGCAACGCTTATTGTATTTGTTGTTATATTATATTTGTTTCCTTCGTTATAAGACTGAGGAACTAATTGACTGTCCTCACTCAGTTGGCATTTAAGAAGTACATAATCAGCTATAAATGCGTGGTAGGGGTAGAACAAAAAACTGAAACATTGAATTAAATTTATCAATAAATAATAGTTTTAATAATAGAATAATTTAAGAATAATAGAAGATTAATATAATCCTATACTTAGGGCTCTCAAAAAAGTTGAATATGAAACGTCCTAAACCCACCAATCGTTTAGACACCGATTACAAATTATATTGATGTGATTTAATTTCACATCTAAAGTCAACTTGACTTATGATTTACATATACGTTTGTAGAGTTTGATGAAAATTGACAGTAAATCCTAAGTCACTTTAGATGTGTACTTACATCAAATCAATATAATGTATATGCAGTGTTAACCAGTGTTGAGTATATAAAGCTTAATATTTTCCCTTTGTTGAGAGCCCTGCTTATACTCATTGGTAGCAAAAGGAACAGAGAAATCTCCATTAAATCCGCCTATACTTGGTTCTGGTTTAAAATGTGCGGTAAATCCGAGATAATGTGTATATTCAGTGAAACTATTGGAAAATTGCAGTAATGAAGTGAACCATTCGGTGGGATACCAAACAGGTATTGTTCCGTTTTTATTCCACTCCCGTCTCAAGCAATGAGGTTCCGGATATCTCACAGTTTGATAAGCAAAATCACCGTCTGATACACAAAAATCATTCTTTTTACTGCCCGAACGGCCGAATACCTTACAAATTACACTGAGTTCTGGGGCTGAAAATTCAAGGGCGCTTTCCTGGAGAAAATGATATATTTAATAGATAAATGAGAGCACAGACTGTCACACGAATATTGATGTAGCATTGTTAGCACAAACTGCTATTTTGCTCAATTGGAAGCACGCGTTTCACTTAGATTTTCAACTTTTAAGTACAAAATTAGGTAAACACGCGCTTTCAAAAATATTAATTAGCAGTTCGTACTAACAATGCTACAACAATATTCATGTGAAAGTATGTATAAAATTAATCTTTTATACCCAATACGGCATTGTTATATCGGGTGATATTTTTCTCATTTCTTTCTCCATCTCATTGACAATCCATCGGTGCCATAGAAGACCTTCAAAGAACTTGTGCTCTGCAGTCCAATACTCGGCGTGAATGAGAGACAGTCTATCCATAACACCATTTCTGTACAATTCTTTTATAACACGAATCAATTCCGATAATTCTTTTCTCGTTAAACACTTTATCTCTTTCTTGACCCGTATTTCCTTACAGACAGGCTTCACCGGTCCCGTCCATGAAAACCTCTTTTGTAAATAAATTCTTACATTTTCCACTTCTTCTTCTGTGTATTTGTACTGAAGTAAACATTGATTGGATATTCTTTCTGAACAATTTTCCGAATCATCTGATAATTCAAATAAATTTTAAATATAATTTAGTTATAGTGAAAAATAATATCTCTTGGTGCAATAGGAGCAAAACAGAATGCTTTTTTCGAAAACTAATGGAAAAATTCTGCTTCATAATGAAAAATAGCGTAGCACGACATTAACTCTAAGGACAATTTCTCTAAGACATTACCTCTAATACAATACATCTAAGGTCATTTACTTCAAAGGCACTTAGCTCTTAACAATTTTCTCTAATTGACATTACATCTAATTACCAATAACAATTACGTCAAATATTTTCGCTTTTTAATTGGTTAGTTTAGATTAAGTAAGTTTATGTATGTTAAATAACTTATTATAATTAAAAAATATTTAGAGAAATAAATATTAATAAATTAAATATTAATAAATAGATACATTAGATAGATTTTGATATGCTTTTCAGTTAAACTAGTTCTTTTATCAATTAGTAAATTTTTAATCATAGAAAATGATCTATCAACATGGACACTAACTAGAAAAATAGAAATTCACAGATTCAAATGTTTAATAAAAGTTAAATATTATAGTTGACTATTTTTAAAATTATTAGCAATAATTTTTAACTCAAATATTAACTCAATAAATTTAACTGTCATTATTTCACTATATTTTTATTTCTAACATAACATATAGAATGACTTTAAATATAATTTCCAAAAGTATCTAGATTGCCCGGTTAATTACGAGCTCAAGTAATTAATGACTAACCAGAATCGTCTCGACTTCTCGACGAAGTAGAAGTTTCACCGCATAACTTTAATTGATTCGATCGTGACAGTTTGTGAGCACGTGTTGTGAAAATCAGTATAATTTCCTATAACTGGATCGAGAGCACGTGTGTGTTGACCAGTTGTCATGAAAACCGATGTCGATGATCACTTGATGCGAGACTTGTTTGCCTTTACTGTGAGCACGTATTGTTTCGACCAGTATTGGGCGGAAACGGATGTCGTGACCACGTTGAGACAAAGTTGAGACAAAGTTCGCGAAGACTGATGTGTGAATACGTGTGGCAGATATTAGTGCGATGGAAACGGAAGTCGAGTGACGTAATGTTGATTACGTGTGACCAGTTTCGCGGTGACCAATATAAGAACACGTGATGCGATCAGTGGAACAAAGTCTGTGACCGTGAGATTTCAGCCGATTGTCCGCTGAAGAGTAAGAACAGATCAGTCATTAATGACTGATCCTGCCGACTGCGTCAAATGTTGTAAGTGGTATCTGATGTGTTGCACGCCCGGCCAGTACTGGCCGGGTGTGTGTGATAATCGAGATGTTGATCCTGATGACTGTGGTGACTGAGAAATGACACATGACGTCATCACTTTAAAGTCACTTTCAGGTCAACCCTGTACATGCTTTTATGTCATACTTAGCCTAACCTTACAATCAACTCATAATATAAGTTGATCTGACAGTTCAGGTCACCGCAAGATAGTGTACAAACTATTAGGTACTTCAATAATCAGTAAAGTTCTGTCAGGTTTAAACCTTATATTAGTCATAATACTGTCATTCATTACAGTATAAAAACCATATACTTTTCATACAAAGGTCAGTTCTATTCTGATATAGTTCTCAATCAGTTACTGTTCAGTTCTGTCTAATATAGCTTCCAAGCGAGCTATCAGTTCTCACTAAATCTCAATGAAGTAATCAACACAGTGATTTACTTCTAATCACATTAAATCCAGGGCTTAACTCTCAATGAGTTAACATTAACTTTCAAATATACTTTTCTAATGTGTTTTCTATAATGTTTTGTAAAACAGTATTAGTTTTGAAATTATTTTGTAAATAAAATTGTTTTAATAGATTAGTAATTTATTTGGAAACAATGTTTATTATTAAAGTGAATTCGTATACAATTAATACTAATAAAATTTAATATTTTGAAAACATAATATTGTGGTGTGGATCAACATCTGGATTATCACTCACACCCGGCCAGTACCGGCCGGGCGTGCAACACATCAGATACCACTCACAACAATCTAATGAGTCATTAGTAATGACAAATAATATGAGCTAATGTAAAATTTGTAAATTTTAGTTATGTTCTGTATTAAAGAAAGACTTATAAAACTAAACAAATTTGAGTCTGTTCATTTAAAGAAAAATAGCAATATAATAGAAAATTTGATTTTACATATTTAAATTCGAATCTCAATTGAATACATAGTTTACAATCAATATTTTATAAGTAATATGTGTCTGCTCCTGTCTATTGAATTTCTATCTCAAATAAAAAAATATTTTCATAAAGTTTATTAATCCAACTGATTCTGATTTTTCATTTTATTAGATTTTTTTCAAAAAAAATATTTTGAATTTTCAATCCCACAATCAGTATTTCTTATAAGGCTTTGCGAAACAATAACGACAATCAAAAGCCCGAAAACCATAAGAATGTTAATCTAAAGATCGACAATCAAACAACAAATAATAATACTTTTAATTTTAAAAAAAATGTACAATATTATTTTGACAAGTCAATTTTATAAAAGTGCTCATCAAAACGGAATCTAGCACTTATTTAATAATAAATATATCTTAGTTAAATTTTAAGTTTTAGTTAAGTTTTAAATTAGTGCATTTTTATTTGTCGGTGTTCTGATTTTCGGTCTTTTGATTGTCGTAGTTATTAGCGCGATCGAAAATGTTTTTCAAAAAATTTCGCGCCAATATATTTGATTTTTCCGTCTGTCTATCTGTCCGTTGCGGAATAGAATCGAAAAAGTGATAGCCATTCGATAGAGAATTCAACGCTGATCAAGAATCGTATAGGAACCCATCCTCCAAGTCTTCTCGTTTTCGAGTTATTCGACTTTACCCGAATTTCCCGAAAATCAATAATTTACCCCTCAATACTTCTTATACCCCTAATACCAATAATTACCTTATACCTCAGAAAATAATATTCGATCGCGCTTATACCATACAACAGTTAACTGTTGTAGTCCTACTTGTTATATTTGCTATTATGATTGTCGTATAGTGAACGCCGCCCGTCTCATAAATATACATATTATGATTGTTTCAAACTTATTTAGAGCTTTTGTGTTTTGTGTTGAAAACTATTAATGCATTGAAATAATTTATTTCCCGCTTTATAAGAGACATGCTATGTTCAGTTTTTATAGTGACTCAAGTATTTATAACAATTTATAAAGTATATGAATTGTGAATAGATTTTTTATATCTATTTAATAGGATTTTCATATGGGGGTAAAAAGTCGACTATCAGTCTTAGAATGCCTGAGCATGGCAAAAAATGGGAATATGGTACTGTCATGCACATATATCATTTTATTTGGTTACTTTATATTAATTATTATGATTAACAGGTGATAATTGGCCATCACTGGGCTACACGGGATGTGGTATGAAAAGTCAGTCTCCTATAAGGATTAGCACGACTTCTGCTGTTTCTAACAGTTCATTGATATTCAAATTAACCAATTATGATAAAGTCATCAAATCTGCATATATTGAGAATAATGGACATTCAGGTGCGGTTGCAATGAGTTTTACAAATTAATCAAAATTTTTTGAATTTTCAAAAATTTGATATTCTATTCTCTGTTCAATAATAGATATAGTTTTAGTTAATTTTTTATTTGAACTGTTTTAATCGAATTTTGCTTAAAAATAATTTTAGAAAGTATTTTGTTTTTTGAGGGGTATAAATTATACCGTATAATCAATGCTCAAACACTTTATATTTGACACTTGTACAAGTTAAAGTAACTTGATCATAGACCGTGATTTGATGGAAAAAACATAAGCTCAGTTAAGGTATTAGAGTAAATCTTAATGCAAATTAGTTTGATATTCTTTTCGTACTCATAATTATGATTAATAATTGAATAAACGATCCTAAAAAGATTTGTTTGCTCATAGTTCAGATGGGTTTCAGTGATAACTTCGAGGCATCCATACTCGGAACTGCTACAGATAATGAGCAATATATATTTGAACAGCTACACTTTCATTGGGGAAGTTATGATAAAGTTGGTTCAGAGCATATAATTGATGGGATACGTTACCCCATGGAAATGCATCTGGTTCATTATAAAGCTAGTTATGGTTCATTTGATGCAGCTCTCGAACAGCCCGACGGATTAGTTGTTTTAGGAGTTCTTTTCAGAGTAATGAAAAATTTGTTACTTTATATTTAAGTATCCATTTATTTATCGCATTCATAAATGAATTGACACATTTATTTTAATATTCAACTATCAAGGACTACAGAATGGAAATAACCTTTTTGCCTCCCTTGAAGCAAAAACAAATAGACTAAAACTGTTTTCCAGTTGGATTCTAACTTAGAATTTCTAATTTTATGAAAAAGTCAAAAAAGTTATTTTCAGAGTTGTATATATCACTGCAAAATATACAACATCTGTATATATCTTGGTATAGATTTCGATATATAACAATGTAATACAACTTATGTATATTGAAATATTTTAATTGAAATCTCAATTTAAATGTCCTCTTAAAGTATTTTCTATGTCCTGAATTATTTTACAAACAGATCAGCCCGAAAAACAACAAATTCGTAGCAACTCTTCTAAAATCAGTTAAAGCTATTCCTAAATACAAAGATAAAGTAAAACTTATGGGATCACTCAACTTGAAATCGTTACTGCCTGCAAAGATGAAACCTTTCTATAGTTACCATGGATCACTTACCACACCACCTTGTTATGAGTCAGTCAAATGGTACGAGTGATCAACTCAAATGCTTATTCAATTATTTATGTCTCAAATATTGCAATGTAAGCAAATACTATTCTCATTACTCATTTAGGATCGTTTTTCAAGTTCCAGTCGATCTCAGCTCTATTCAAGTAAGTTATGTTGTACTGAAATTTATCTTTTAATATCAGTCATTGAATGGTTGATTAAACAAATTGAATATTTAGTAATATATCTATCATAATAAATGCCGGTATTTCTAAGAAAATATTGGATTGAAATGAATAACCATTAAAAGGAAATTAATATTTGTTGATTCTTAAGGAAAAACAGTTTCGTAAATGTCGCGGTCCGTATATGAGCTATAAAACTGGGAGAAAGAAACCCCTTTCGAATAATTACCGACCCGTTCAAGCAATAAATCTTCGACAAATTCATATATCGGAATGATTTAATTGTATTTATTATAAAATTTATTACTATTTATACAAAATTAATGAAAGCCAATGATAATAATAGCTATGAATAAATATGATTTATTTAAAAATCTAATTTTTATACTATATCTCAACTTTGA
>JAUJYR010000041.1:0-14277 GCA_033995805.1 Hermannia gibba
AAAATTAGATTATTCTTTGGATTGGAATCCACAAGAATAAAATCCGAATAATGATAGAGAAACATTATTTAATACATTTAAAACGATGCAGCAGAGCCTGTAGCGATTGAAAAAAAAATAAATTGGATAAGAGACAGAAGGCTCATTGGAAACAAAAATTTATGCTTAATAAAATTGAGCAGTGAATATTTAGACATTTAGAATTTTATTAAAAAAGGTTTTTAATTAATTTTATTTTATTTTTTGTAATGAAGTTTTAATTTTATTTCAGTTAATATTCACATGTATAGATTTAAAATATATAAACAAAACGTTAAATTAAAGTAATATAATTTATGTAAATTACCTGAATGTATTGCTAATATTGTAATTTAATAGATAATTATGTTATAGATGAAAATTGCTTGATCACCAATTTATATTAACATAAAGATTCTAATAAATATGAATAGACAATACAAAAATAAGCAATTGAAATTATAAGGTTTGACAATATATATATGTTAAAGAATAAGAATCAATTAAAATTGTTATAATTTCAGGGACTGAAATTTTAAGCGGAGGGTATTTGTAATGTATAAACTTATTTGACTGTAACTTTGTAATTTTGTAAGTGTAATAATAGTTATGCAATATGTTTTCTTCATAATATTAATCTATACATGATAAAATATTTATAATTAGCATATATTTAAATAGATAAATCCGTCCAACTGTTAATAATCACATAATCAAGGATATGTTAAATAGTATAAAAAGGGTTAAATTTGTATGTTAAAAGGGGGATTATAATTATTTCTTAACAAAACTCTGTCCGATTTATTACTTTATTAATAAACTAATATTATATTTACGTAAGTCTAATTTCATTTAATAACTAATTGAATAGTTTACGGGCCGAGTCCGACTTAAAGGGGTTTAAAGGCCTGTCGGACGGAGCCTATTTTAGTAGTTTGTATGCTTGATCGCGTCTCTATTGGTTGCACCATTACAAATTGTTGGCAGCAACGGTGGAATTTACGCCCTAACGATTTTCGCTACCAGTTGAATCAATATGTAGGTCCTGTACACAAGGCTACTCAATTTCAATAGCATAAACAATCTTAAGCTCTTGGGATGGTCCTAGTTAAAATTAGGAATCCCTTAAGTGAAAGAGCTTATAAAGGCTGATTATAGTTGGCCTCTAATCTGAAACCTAATTTATTACGAGCCCGAACGGTTAACCACACCTAGTTCAATTGTCTGTACACATTCAAACAATTAGAGCGTTGAAGGGCTATTGGAAAATGTGTTTTGATCTTCACAAGAGATGAAAGAAATAATATTCAGATCGTTAATTGGAAAGATTTGCAACAAGAGCAGTTATTATTTGTTGCAAAAGGCAAAAAATCTAGTCTTCAATGATTAAGCGACAACGACGGACATACATTTGTAAGATAAAAATTCTCTACTTATAGAAAATAGAAAACACATTTAAGTCAGTTCAAATAATGAAAGAACGTTTAATTAAATATTCATCAGAAATTAACTATGAAAATAATATTATATTTAGGTTGCTAATGAATATTTAATAATGAAATTAATCGTTTGTTAACAAGTAGTACAATGCATTAATTCGATTTACAAAAAAACTTGTTTCAGAATAAGATAATCTAAATTTAATCGTGTTTTACATAAATACGATGCAAAAATTAAGTTTGAAATATGCTAAGGGAATTTTTAATTATTTAATATAATATTACATGTAGAATACTAATCAATTAGAGTTATCTAATAAACTTAAATATTTAACTAAATAATGTTGAAACAAATACCTAGAAATACATAGAACATCTTAACGAAATACAGAATAATAATTAAAAAATAGATGAAATAGCGCAGATTAAGAACCGAAAATTTAACTTATTAGTGATTATATGGTGACTAAATTAGCAAATTTCAAACTAATGTAATTTGAAAGATGTAAGAAAGAAACATTTTTTTATAGTATTGAATCTTCCTGAAAAAATTTTTATTCAAAGAACCCACTATTTATTTTTATTAAATATAATAAATATAAAATATGAATTAAACTATAGAACATTATTAGTCTAGTTTGGCCGAAATTATAACCATTAATCTCTTATTAAACGAAAAATTTAGAGTAATTTATTAATTGTTAGATTGACTAAACAAAATTTGTTGTAAAATAGTGATGTGCATTTTACGTTACTTTCTTATTTGATCATTTAATTAACAAATCAAAACAGAGATGATTGCATGTAGAGTCCAGTAAAAAGAATGGAACTTTAGAAAAATTATACAAATAGATCTATAAATTATTAATAATTATATTTGAATTAACAAAAGATATACAGCTAAGTATACTTTCTTTATAAGGTAAGGTCTTGAAATTTAAATAGTTTGATCACCGAGTGTCAACCAAATTGATTTTAAAATAATAGATAACTTTTTATAAAAATATATATCAAAAATTTTAGATATTTAGTAATTATTAATTTTTAAGTGATAGAAAAAAAATTTTAAACTACTATGATATTATCAAATACTTTTAAGAGTTTATATAACTATCTAATGTTATACGTTGTATTATATTATGGTATATTACTATGAAAAAATTACTGTTCATTTCAGGAAAATAACATTACACTAACGACAAAAATCAAAAGTTAAATAGTTAAACAGTTATAGTTGAATAAATAGCAAACAATAAACAAGTAAATTTTATCAACTAACTAAATTTCTTAAAAAAAGGATGATTAAATAAATGTATAAATTAAAATAAAAGGATAACCCTGAGAAAACCCTGGATTTCCATTTGTTATTTTAAGATTATTTTGTTTTCTAAGATTAGATTACAAGCACTTAATTAAGATAAAATAGAATATTTTTATATATTTAATCTACTCATTTTCTATACTAATCTGTCTGAAATAATTTAGAAAAGAAATAATTAAGAAAAGAAATTTATTAAATATCATATAAAATAATATTAACCCAATTAAATATAACAATTGATTAAGCTATTTATATATTAATGATAAAGTGTGTTGGTGAGTCTTTTTTAGTTATTACCTGTAACTATAAGTGACAATTGAAAGCACTAAAACTTAGATGCTAGATCTAGTGGTGTGGGTCTCAGTTCTCTGAAGTTTCATTAAATTTTGACTTAGATTAAAATTTTAGAGCGAATAACTGAGGAAAATAATTCATTAACATAATGAACTTATGTGAAAATTTTTAATAATAAACAAAATAAATTTCAAAATATGTAATCTATAGTATTTTTTTATATTTTACATTAAAACTGATAGTTGTTGGAAGATATATTTCAAACATTTTATTTGATTGTTGACTTGACCCAAATAATGGTTACCCCAACTTAACACTTTCACATATTTGAATAGTTAAGCAGAATATTTATTGTCAACAAATCTTCTTTCACAGATGTAAATTTATTCATTTGACAACCATTTTTAAAAAAATTTTTAATATTCAAAAAAAATTCAAAAAAATAGTTTAAAAACATGGTTGCTATATCTTGTGAAAACTTCACAAGATTATACGTTATTTTTAAGTTTCTTGAAATCATGATTAACAATCATAAACGCGAATTACATCCTTGTGAATAATTATGAAGAATTGTTAAATTAATATCAATTAAATTATCAATTCTTCAATATCAAAAAGACTAAAACAACATATTGATACTATCTTTTACGTTAAGTTTTCAATTAAATAGTTAAGTTTTTAAATTTACTAAAATTGATTGATTTGCTGGAAAATATCAAATAATTTCTTACATTTTGACCAAAAATATCGTATACATTCGAATTAATTAAAACCTATTAATTAATTGAATAAAATTAATTGAAGCTATATTATTTATATAAATTACGTTTTTTCAATGATTGATAAAACATTAGAAATTAAAAAAAATTGTCAGGAAAAAATCATTTTATAATGAGAAGACGGTTTTTATTGTGTGCCTTAATTTACGATAATTAGACTCAAAAGTCATAAATTACATTAGATCTTAACATAGGAATTTAAATTTATTAAGGTTTAGTTTATGAAAAACTAATATTAACTGATACAAAAATTAGTAATTTTTAACTTTAAAAAAAAGTTAACATTTTAAATAATCCTAGACCTTAGTATCATTTGTGTATCAATATAAATTGATTCATAAATAGAATTAGTGAGAGAAATTTATGCATTTTTCACATTGAAAGTTGATTCAATGAAAATATTTGTCTTATTGTAATTAACAAAGTTAAAGTTTAAGCTTTGAGTTTAAGATCAAATTCATGTCAAAAAAATCTTAGACCCGTCATTTATGTGCTTTGTTTACTAATAAATATCTTAAAACAAAGATTCAATCTAAAATAGTTTAGTATGGAAAAATCTATCATAATATTTAACATAATTTTCCTAAAACTAATCAAATATATAGATTTCAATACAATAAAATTTTAATCAAAAATATAAAAATAATATAGTTAACTTAATAGTCAATTACGAATATAAAATTGCAAATTTTTAAAACTATATTTAAATAGAAAAAAATTGAATCATAGTTAATGAAACCTAAATTAAAAATAAAATTAAATAAAATGAAATAATTTTATCGATGGTTATAAATTATTTTGAGATAATAAACATAAAAAACAACACCTGTCGTATAAAGTGTAATATTTTTAGATCAATAGATTAGGTCAAAAGTATAAATAATTTGAAAATTACAAATTTAAGTTTAAATAATAATTTTCTAAATAGGTAATAAATCTATAAATTAAAAAATTATTTTCAAAATCTTATAAATATTAGTTAATTTCTCTTGTAGAAAATATAAGCTTTTCGATACAGTTATATGGTTAATTATCATTATGGAACAATATTTTTTATATGAAAATTCTGTTAAAAAAATTCTGAGTTATGTAAATATATTTAAAATTACTGAAAATATATTGAGTCTTTGTTGTTAAACAGGACTAATTAATTCAGTTATATTAATTGAATTCAAAAAGTTTACTGCTAATTATTTATACAATTTAATTGAATAGATTCATAACACCTCAAATAATATCCATTTAAAATGCCGAAATTTATTGATAGACCTCTTGAAGAATGCCAAATTCTGTGCAAAAATGTTTGTAAATAAAAAAAGTTTATTATAATCGAATCTTTATTATGAAAATTATATTGCACCTAACGAAAGAAGTCTATAGTGAAATTATCTTAAATGAGCTTCTTTATAAACTGTTGGATACAGGCCTTAGTTGATTACCAAATTGTTGTACGTGGACTTGACTTTGACTTTATACCCAAACCAAACATTAAAATACGCAAATCAATATATAATATAATTATCAAATATTATAACTGCGAGTAAACAAAATTTACTTATATAAGGGTTCAGTATTACAAAAGGAGCCATAAATAGTTAAAAAACTTAACTTCAATTAAACATTTTATTGTTAATTATACGGCTAAAAGCGATAATTTGAATAACTATTTTAAATTAATTATAACGAAACTATAAAAAAACAAATTAAGGTTCACAATAAGTAAGTCAATAAAAAATATCATATTAATGAAAATAAAATAATCAGATGGAAAAATACCACTTGATAAGTAATATTGTGGATAAGATATTGTTTATTAATTATCAAATAATATAAATATAAATTAAAATGAAATTGTATACCAAATGAAATATTAATAGGTATTTACCGAGTTTGATAGAAGTGTGCAATCTTTGGAAACCAAAATTTAGTATAAACCTAATTAAGTAAACAAATTATTAAATGTCCACAAGTAAAGAAATAAATTGATGATTTTAAAGTAATAACCAAGTTGTATTAAATTATGCTAAAAGCAGAATAGTATTTATTCTCAATATGACCTGAAATATAATGACCCCAACCAATCACATCTCCGTAAAACCACAAAACAGCTGACCGAATTTGTGTCGATTAAAGTGCCCACTATTGCTACCACTTATGACGATATTTCCATCACTTCGAGACAGTGAACCCATACCCGATTCAAACATTATTGCTGTCACTGCTGGTAATCAATGGAATCAGAAAATGAAACCAATCAAATCTTCGAATATCACTCAAGTATATCGTGTAACCCCAGAAGACATACAATATAGAGAAATCAACAGCAGATTTAGCAAATAAGCAGAACAGGCAAAGATTTGCGCTGATTTTAAGCAAAAAACTGGTGCACAAATTTATATTCCTAGTGAAGGCAGCAAAACTTTAAATCAACTGATATCATACGTATCGAAGCTTCTGTTCAGAGAGTTGCAAAAGCAAAACATTAATTGGAAACAATTATTAAGAAAATGGTTGAGAGAGAGAGAACGAAGTGTTAAAAGATTTGATTATTGAACAAATATTTCACAGTCAGATAATTGGCGGTAAAGGAACTATTTTAGAGAGAATAGGGATAAGTTAAATCAGGTTGTGATTATTTTTCCCGAACCTAATCCGAAGAGCGATAGAGCGACTTTTAGAATAGCCAAATTAAACGTGGAACAATGTTATAAATATTTAGCTCAATATAACAAAAAAATATTATCAAATAATTACCGGGTTGAAGTGCCCATTTTCGAACAGTTCCTGATGTACTTTATCGGCAGAGAGGGTGCTAACATTAAATAAAAATAAGAGATAAAAAGATGACCATATTCGGTTTGCCTGCAGGAGGAGCTGATTCTGATGTCGTACTAATAACTTGATCGAACGAGAATTTAAAAACAGCTAAAGAGCGAATCAAATCGATTTGAAAAAATGAGTTGGCTAATTTGATTTATATCGATATTATTCCAGCAAAAATTCATAACTATATTATTAACGCAAAAGGCAGACAAATCAAACAGATAATGGATGATTGCAGTGGTGTTCTCATCCGATTCCCTCCCGAAGTTTCGTGTAGTGATAAACTATCGATTCGTGGACACAAAGATTGCGCTCATAAAAAACAAACAACAATTGGTCGGCATTTCTAATGAAAAGCAAATAAATATTTTTAGTGAAGAAATAAAGGGAAAGCCTGAACATCACCGATACCTGATTGTCAAGAATGAACCAACATTAAAAAGGTTAGAAAGAAAACTGGCGCTCGGATATTCTTTCTCAGTGGTAGAGAATACTCTGCACATGAAATAGAGACAATAATAACAACAGAAAAAAAAGAAAGAAGAGGCAAAAGGGAGAGAGACGGGTATTAGTTCTTAAACAATTGTCCGATGATTTCGGTGGAGTCACAATTTGTTTCCCGAGAAGAACACAACGAGATAATGTTAGAGTCGTACTTAAGCAAAACCAAAGAATGCATCAAAATTGCAAAAAGACGAATCAATGATATTGTACGGGATTTGGAGTCACAGATCACTATCGAATTTGTGATTAACTCTAAATATTACAGAACACAAATTGAAAGACGGGGTTCTCGAGTTCAGGCTATCACTTGAGACCATGACATGAGGATTAAATTTCCTGAACTTAGAAGCAATGTAGTTGCCAGTGATGAATATCTGATTAATAACGATTACAATGGAAGCACAGAAAGTGTTGAACAATTAGGTCAAGTGAGAAGACAATCATATGTGATTGTAATTTCCGGAAAGAGAGATAATTGCGAGGACGCTTGAAGCGCATTATTTGCATTTATTCGGTTCACAACCGAGGTTGAGGTTCTCTTTGAATTGCCTCGATTTATTATTGATCAAAATAGAAATGATATAAGAGAAATAATTGATCATATGACGTATTAATAGCTGTTCCGTACGTGAACGTCACTTGTAATATCAGACATTATCGAAAAAGCAAAACAGACAATAGAAGATCTTGCCTAAAAAACTAGACGATGAAAAAACAGGACAGACGCGCAAAGAGTTTTTAAGTCAGTATTCATGTTCACGTTATATATCATACAAAGTTTATTGGCAAACGCGGGGTTATTATTTCAAAGATCAGAAAAAAATCTGGAGTTCAGATCCAGTTCTTGGATTTGAAGTTTAAAGATGGTAATGAAAAAGTTGGCAAACAAGACATGATTACAATAGTTGGATACAAGAAATAAAGAAATTTGGCAAAATAAGAAATATTGAAAATTGTTTGCGATCTCGAAGACTTGGTTCACAAAGCAAACTATTTCGACAGTCCGTGCTGATATTACGAAAGTGATGGATGAATGCAACGTTGACATTAGATTTCTAAGATATGACGTTCAAAATCCAGACTTAGTTGTAATCAGCGGTGCGGCTGATAATGTGTACAAAGCAAAAGATCATCTCTTGAACCTGATTGAAGACTATTTCGATGTCTCGGATTCATACACAATTCCTCAAAGTCTACAACAATCAAACTCAGGCCTTCCATCAGTAGAGGGAAAGAAAGGGTTGATGGCGAAAGGTGGTCCGTGGGAAAAACAGCATCAAGCAGTGCCCAACACTAGTGACGCATTTCCCTTCTTTCGGTAATTAGACGCAATTAGGACATCAAGAGAAATCGTCTTTGGATGACGGATGCAGATCGGTTCCATGGGGTCCAATGTGTAGCCGATAGAGAAGTCATGTCATTCATCAATACAATGTAACAGTTTGTTAGCTAGCCAATGCTCAAATACTATCAAGGAATTTTAAGGATTATGAAATACAAATGAATCAAGAAAGAGGTCAGATATTTATTTCAATCAAATTAAATTTCATATTAATTAATATGAAATCGTATCGTCAAATTAATATTTCACGATACGCACACCCAATTACAAAACAAAGGTTCGATTGGTTTAAATAGATACACAAAGTGAAAAGTAATTTTTTTTCAAGACTGTAACTGAATTCGATAAAATTTAAAAACAAAGATGATGTATTTACCGGCTTTTTTAATGAAATCCTCAATAATATTGTTTTTAAATTTGAAACAGTATAAAAGCTTTATATCCTAACATGGTAATAACTTAAAGTTTATAAAATGTCCAAAAAGGATACAAACTCAGCAAAACTTAAAACCAACCAAAGCTTAATTCAGAAAAGAAATTAAAAAATAATATTGATGAGCAACACAGAAGTTAATTTTTGTTTGAAGAAGTAAAAAAACCACTGAACAAAAAAAAGGAAATTGATTTCTCATACCAAGACTGAAAAATAGTTGAAGAGATTGTTTTGGATTCGAATAAAACCCAATCGAAAGCTCTGGGCTTAACTAAAGAAGTTTATTAATTAGTCTGTGTAAAAGTACTCCAAGTTTGAAGTTTAGCCGAAATCAAGATTTTCAAAAACTCCAGTCAAAAGATGAAATATGAAAATTTTCATTAAAATCATTACTGAATTGCTAACCATAGATATTATATCTTGGCATCTTTATAAATATAGCAAAACTCAACTAATAAATGATATATGAAAAATAATTCAATTAATATAAATAACGAGACACCATTAAGCCAATAATGTCATTAATGTAATAACAGTTATGTTATTTTAATAAACAGAATGAGAAGGAATACTTGAAGTTTATCACTAGAAATTTAAAAGTGTTTCTTAAAGATACATTCTTATGGAATCGCAGGTACTAGTAAAAGCTAAACTGAGACTATTCTAAGTTTTAAATTACACTAAAATGACAAGTCTTTGAAGATAAGATATTAAACCTAATTTGGTGAAGTCGAATCTGCTGGTAAAATAACGATTTTCAACTCAATGTTGCAGTAAAATTGCAAATGCAATAATAAGAATTTTGCATGCATTGGCCATAATTTATTGGTTAAGTATTTCCGACTGAAGTATTTTGGTTCAAAAAAGTGAGTGTTAGAATCGGAAGCCAAAATAGTGAACCGAACACATTATGTTTCGGATAATTTTTGTGGCTCTAAATTGGTGTGAAAACGCATTTTCATTTCATAAATTTAATTATAATCGTAGTGATAATAATAATGACAATAAAATTATTAAAAGAATCGAGTTTATAGTAAAGAGATACAAAATTGATGGGACTTGTGCCGTGACGGTTAAGCATTAAATGCGACAAACTTTTATTTCCGCACAACATAGCGATAAATTGCTCACAAGTTTAATAAATTAATCTATTGTACAGATTGAGAGTTTAATATAAAAGTCAACCCTGGCTAAAATTCGGGTAATGTCATGTCTGTCCCTCAACTTTATGTCATGGAGGATCGTAATAGTATGATAATAGTAATAAAGATTAAACTGATTGGTCGGTCAGTTCATATAATATTTAAAACTAGAATACCAAAATTGAGGTTTTGAAAAGGCAGACGTTTTCTCAATCAAATTCTCTTGCAGTAAAATTAACCACAATTTATTGACCGAAATAAATTGAGTGATAAATATTTGGAAGTCGATGACGATCCTTATGAGATACCAGAAAATATTGAAATAATAATAAGAGCTTTGAGACATGAATTCACGATACGACCACTACTGTGGGTTATTATGCAACTAAATATATTACACGACAACCTACCAAATATAATTATTTCACAAATATCCTATCCAGAATTTACCATATATTGCGAACAATCGTTGACTATCAAACGGTCTTCAAGGTTCTAATGGCATATCACGTGCGGATCTCTCATCTATGTTTATTTAGAATGATAACAAACTCTCTCGGCTTGTTGTAAAGGTTGTACTGTGTTGCACAATTATATGATACCTGGATGTTGTTCATTCAATACATAATATTGAAAATGATGCATATCACCATACTCTATAGAAATGGGTCGAATATTTTAAATAGTTGATCAGATCGCAAATTGAAACAAGAGTTATAAACAAATTTTTAAAAAAGGAAAAAACCAGACCAATAGATACAAATCATTCTCTTTAACTTTCGAATAAGAATTTAACGAATGGTTGATACAATATTGTTTTAAAAATCTAGAAAAAAATGAAATTTTTCTCTTCGTGGAAAAAATCAATAAATGGATTTATTATATTTTCATTAAGAAACTTTTGTGCATACTTTGGTCAAGAGACTGACCATGTTTTCGAGAGGGGATGGAAACAGAAATTTTCATTTAAATACTGAAATCTGAAACGCACTTTTAATGAAAAATGTTTAATGAAAAATTTGAACTCTATTTCGGCGCAACTCTATTATTTAAAAACCGTTCAAAAGAATTAAAATCAAAACCTTTTTCGTTTAAAATTTCAAAACTTATGAATATAAATAGAATATTTTATTATCCAATAGGAAAATTATATCCAGAAAGATATGGTTTAGAAGATATAAGAATTAAGATAGAAAATATTTAATTCATTAAAAATAAAAATTAGTTCTTAAACTATGTGGTTAAGATGGATAAAACTAAACGCAATTTTTGATAAAGTCACCAGAGAAATATTTTTCAAGAAATGATTTGAACAAGTAAAGATAACTCAATATACTGGGCCAAAACCAAAATTTCCTACAAAATGAGAGAATAATTAAACTTATTTGTGGACAATAAAATTTAAATAAATTTATTCAGATAAAAACAAATTAAAAATGATTAATTGAAATTACTTTTGGTTATAAATGAGTATTATTTTTGGTATTACATAAAAACGAATGTCTGGTCCATTCATTTATAATGCAGTTTAAGATAAATTAGAAGTTGTCCTTGACATTATTTAAGACAAAGTGAAAAAAGAAGCAATGACGTAAATATTTTGTGGACAACATCATTATGTAATATAGATATTTATTAATTCGTGAATTAATAACGCATACAACTAATTGTATTTGAATAGTCGTAAATCTCTGACGTACTGAAGAATAAATCCTAAATTTATTTGATAAGAAAATGAATTGACAAGTTCAATGAAAACTAACCCCAAATAAAAAAAACAAAATATCATTTATAATAAGTCTCTAAACAAAATCTTTTTTCAATATTTCGTAAGGATTCTACTTTATATATTGCAAATTAATTGGGACATTGATGCAGAACAAAATGCAGATGACAACAAGCTTGACTTTAAACTCGAAAGGAAGCAATTTGAACGCAAATGTATCTAAGTGAATTTAATTCTAGAAAAAAGATATTGAAAAAAAGAAATTATAAAAGCGAAGATAACTTGAATGCTCGTTCTAATTGTAAAAAAGTTTAAAGCTTGACAAATAAAAATTTTCATGTGAAACTCAAAACGCTATACAAACTAGGACATTCAAGTTCGGAAGCCAATTGTTTATAAATAATACTTATATTGAGTAGATACAAAAATTTCATTTAATGAAGTGAAATATTATATCTAATGTGTATATAAAAGATAGTAAATCTATAGAACAATTAACAATATGGAATAATGAAAACGAAAACAAGAAGCTATATCTGAATATATTATTGTAAATCAAAAGCAAAATTTGAGAAACAACTAAAATGAGAATAACAGAATAATTGCATTAACAGAAGAAGAGAAAAATTGAATGGTTTTAAAACGAAAATTAAATTTTAAATTAAAAATGATTATTTAAGAAGGAATTGAATAAAACTAACGATTTTAAAGTACAAGCCAAACAAAGCTAATAAAAACAATGATAAATAACTGTGAAAATTGAAAAAGATCCTGAAACCTAGAAATAAATTTAAAAACTAACTTAAATGAAGAAAAATTAGACTTCAAAAAAATGAAGGATAGTTGTAAGATATACATTTATTAATTAATGGTAATCTAAGTCAAGCCGCATTAAAGGGAGAAAATTAAGTAAAAAAATTAAGAAGTAAAACCTTGTTCTGACATATTTCAAAATGATTCAATTAATAACGGCAGATGACGTTTAAATATAATAAAAGCAGTTAAAAATTAATTAAAAAAATATAATTAATTAAAAATAAATGAGATAACGCATCTTATACAAAAGAGACCTAAGATAAGAGGGAATAAAATCTTTAAGTCGATTAAATATGCATTTAATCGATAAATATTAGAAACAAAATGAATTGACATTTAGAACTTATAAATTAATGCAGAGTGCAAATGAGATGTGCATTCGCTTAGAAAAAAACGAAAGTGAATGGCTTTCTCTATTCTATGAAACAAAGCATTAAATCTAAAAGAATTAATTGGTCAGAAATAAAGATTTTGTGATATATTGCTTTTCTACAAAACAGAATAAAATTCAGTAAAATGAAATAAATAAAGCTGAGTACCATTTCAGCAATTATAGATGGGTCGATTTATTAGATAATAAATAGTGGCAGACGTATATGCACCTAACTGGGGATCACAACCTTTAAAAAAACAATGATCGATTTCGAAAATAAAAATATTAACAATAATGAATTTAAATAATGGAAATGATTTCAAATAAAAATGAACATTTGTTAATAAATTAATAAACCGAATAATAATTAAATGAAATTTTGAGAATCTTTTTAAAGCTTTTTGAATAGCATTAGTGAAGAAAATCATATGCTAATAATCAAATGCATATCCAATTAAATTAGGGAAAATTAATCTTCATAAAACGTATATAAAAAATAAGAGAAATATGCGGTTTGGTACAATAAATCGCTTATGCTAAATTGATGCATTAATTATGGTTTAACCTAACACAAAATGTTGGTAGAAGAAACTGGGTTAAAAAAAAGAACCAGTTGAGAAAAAAATCGGAAATAACCTGTCTAATAATTAATAGCCTTTTGGGTGAATAAATATTTTGATATAAAAATGAAGGGATTTTGGTTTGCCTAGAATGGTCAATCCTCATAAAATGTACAATGTAGTACAAATAATTTGCCCCGTGAAATGCTAAAAAAGCATAGAAAATCCCAAAAAATAATGAGGCAGGCATTGATATAAGAGAGCAATTGCTAGAAGCCAGACAATTAGAGGATATAAAATTGTCACTTAGAAGCTTCAGAAATAAATATGATATAAGACGCGTGCATTCAACTTTCAATATTAGGGGCAATGTTGAACTTTAAACACCTATATAAGTAAATGGTGTTTAATGATAATTTCTCGAGAAAAGTGATGGATCAAATAAATAAATGGAACTAGAGGTAATTTGCTTTGGTATTTTGCTGATTTTCATAAAATAGACGTCTTTATAATTGGCTTAGCTAACCAAAAATTATTACTACACGAAATTGAAAAAATGTGTTAAAGCAAATGAACCAATAACTCTGTAGAAAAATCCATTTACAAATCAGAAACGGTACCTATATAATAAAAATTAGATTATTCTTTGGATTGGAATCCACAAGAATAAAATCCGAATAATGATAGAGAAACATTATTTAATACAT
>JAUJYR010000042.1:0-14167 GCA_033995805.1 Hermannia gibba
TATACTGCCAGGCGTTTTGCAGCCGCTATACCTTTCAAGAGAAAAAACTTGAATAGAAATAAGTTTTTTCTATTGAAAGATATAGCGGCTGCAAAACGTCTGGCCGTATATGCTTTAATTTATTAAGATTTAAAATTTTATTTTTATTTTGAATAGAAAATATTCTATTCAAAATTATTTTCAATAGAAAATAAAATTTCAATAGAAAAAAAATTCTATTGAAAAATAAGACTCGTGCTGTACGTGTGCCGTCTGTGCTATACGTTATGTAGACGACACGCGTACAGCTGCTTATACAATATAACATAGAAAGCTTTTACTATGTTTGCACACATTGCTATGCTATAGCATATAACAGTCACTGCTATATGCTTTAGCATGTGTGCATACATAGTAAAAGCTTTACTTAAAAATTTTGCATCACAAAAAAAATTTTTTTTCACAAATAGAGCATAGCCGCCCCGAAATTTTCCCGTCGCATAGAGTTAACATTGCTATTGAAACCCATGTTAGGGGACCCATATCAACCCATGTTAGGAGACCCATATCAACCCATGTTAGAAGACCCATATCAACCCATGTTAGGGGACCCATATCAACCCATGTTAGGAGACCCATATCAACTTATGTTAAAGGACCCATATCAACCCATGTTAGAAGACCCATATCAACCCATGTTAGGGGGCCCATATCAACTTATGTTAAAGGACCCATATCAACCCAAGTTAGAGAGCCCCATAGGATTAATATTACCATGGGCCCCCATGTTAAAAGCCCCTATAGAAACCCATGTTAGAGAGTCCCATAGGATTAACATTACCATAGGTCCCCATGTTAAAAACCCCATAGAAACCCATGTTAGAGAGTCCCATAGGATACAATAGTATCCTAAAGGCGTATGCCTTTTATAGGAACATACGGGTATTATAATACCTAGTTTATAATGGCATTTGAGGCCATGAGTTTATATGTAGAGTTCACTTTAGAGCAGGCATTTGAGAGTAGATTAAAGTCATAAAATGATACCGATTTAAGGAAATACAGTATTTTAATCACCAAAAATATTAATATTAGAAAGCACAAGAAATTCAATACACGCAGTTTGAAGTATTTTTGTATTTTTTCGAATGCATCCATTATTCATTCTTTTATTAAACATTTTTGTGCATATATTAAATTTTCAAATAATTTTCAATATCTTTGACAATAATAGCGAAATGTTCGTTTACTTCTTCAATTGATTTGAAACCAGTGGCAAATACAGACCCAGTGTGGTGTATAGTGAATTTTTTGTTATTAATTTGATATGTTAGACCCACAAAAAGCTCCGGTTCGTAAATGCACTCAGGTTTTTCTCTTTTCAATTTATTTAGGTCAATCGGTGTCTTTGTTATCAAACTCGCACATATGTTGTAGACTCTATATGTCTTTAAGTAACAATCATAGCGACCAATAGCTGCGAGCATATATATTATGTCACAAATCGCTTCCAAATTGTCTTCATAAGACTTGCCACCTGTAATCAAAATTTTTCCCGTTTTAAATATCAGGAAAGTTTGCTTTAGTACTGAATGTTTACAAATCAATGCAGAGAAACGTTTTTTATTATATTTTCTCTTTCCAAACATATAATACAATTCATTTTCATACAAGTCCGATAACTCAAGCTCACAACCAATATGTGCACTGGAGCATACATTTGTTATTTTCACATCTGCACTTAGAACCGCACTTTTTTCTGCACATTTATCTAAAACGTGATTACTCTCCATTCTCATAAATGCAAATGAAACATCTGTCCCTTAGATAAAGCTTTTTATACTCCTGACTCAATGAACAGCTGCATCTGGCCTAATAAATGTATTTTTGCTAACATCTGCTCTGTGAGTATATAAGCCGAATGAAATTTAGTTTAGTAATCATTTCTAAAAATGGAATACTTAAACCAAGTTGAGATTGACTCACTTATTGATTCAATGAAAGCTGTGGATATAAAACCACTAATAATAATGAATCCAATTTTCAACCAGTTTTTTAATCATGCCATTAAAGGCAATTATGTTAAAAGTGAAATGGCTTTGAAAATCGGTATATGTGAACACGATCAACTCTTATATAGACGTCGCTTCAATTGTTCAAACGCCAAAGATCTGATTCATTTGAATGGTACCGGCAATTATCGTCAATTACATAAAGTTCTTGTTCAAAGGTTTCTGCGGCCAGAAGGACAGATGATGCCAGAAATGCATCAAATTAAAACTAACATAAATCTTATCTACGAAGAAATTGCTCTTAAAATATACGCCCAAGACCACGTCGAAGAAAAAGTTAAAGTTGGAAAACATCTTTTGAATCCTCATATTCCAATTCTGAGTGGGCAGACTGATGGTTTCATCACTGATGGCAAAGATGTCGAAGGCATCATCGAAGTCAAATGTCCCGATGACGCCTTCCATATGTCGATTGAGGCTTGGTGTGAAAAAAATAAAAGAAGACAAATCCATCCAATCACATACAGAAATGGATTAATTAGTCTCAAAACATCATCAAAAATATATTGGCAAATTCAGTTGTGTTTGGCTCTCACCAACCTTAAATATGGTAAAGCGGTCTTTTTTGCTCCTTTCGACTGCTCTTATTTGGAAATATATGTTGAGAGAGACGACGATTTCATAGAAAACATCATTTACAGCCTCTACTCTATTTACTATCAATATGTATTACCCTTAATATTCGAAAAATTGTAAATAAAAGAACAAAATAAAATTTTTTAAAAACCATTTATTGTTTTCTCTTATTTATTACATATTCTTAGCACTCATATTCCTTATAATAATCATATTGGTCAAATTCTAATTTATAACCATTTTTCTCTGCTGCTTCTATTAACGCAACTTCAAATAAATCCAACTGTTCACATAAGTTTTTGAACTCTTCTCTACTCAGGTGAATTTTCTTTTCAGTTCCATCGGCTTTAGTTAGTGCTATTGTTAAACCATCATTATCTTTAGTGTATTGTAGTTTTCGTTTACCATTTTCAAGGATATAAATATTCCCGCCTTTTTGAGTAACTTTTTTAAACCAAAAGAACTCCGGAGCCAATAGTGTGACACCTGTTTTTGTTCTTTGACCTTTATTTGTAAGCCGTATATCAAAAAGTATTAACGAACCAATAATCTCATATAATTTTGCGATTATGAATTGTGGGTCTTGCTGGTGGGATAAGTTTGTGCCGTAAATATCAACTGTTTTATTATTTATGTCGTTGGGTTTAGATATATTATTCATTTTTACGATTTTGTGTTGAGCTTAAATAAAATAGGAATCGCTCTACATATATAACTTTCGATTCCTCATTCCAGGTCCATTACGGGCACTCTTGATTTTATTTCCCTGTATATTTGGGCGCTTTTTCTCAATGCACATTTCAGTAATATATTTGTTCCTCTTTGTGGCTTTTTATGATAGGCACAAACATAATTACTTCCATATTTTTCTTGTAGCTGTGCGGTTGTTGGAAAGTGTAAATCATTATTACTTAAATCAATAAATGGGATGTTGAGGTTGACTAATATTTTTGCCAATTCAGCGTTCTTAACAGCAACAAAAGGTCTGGAGTCTGTAGCGACCATATTATACCAAAGCTCAATTATACAGCCTATATCCTTTGACTCATATAAATAGCAGTGATCGACATCATTGAAAGGGTTAAAATGCAGACCATGAACAAACTTAGTGCAATATAGTATAGTGGCTTTCTCTTCTTCTGGTAAATCCCGCCAATTTATTTTCGGATTTAGCTCTTGGCACTGACTTATTCTATCAGACACTATCGCCACCTCACGGGGAACAAAACGATCTTTAAATAAGAAGCCCTGACAATCCAACACACAGCAAATTTTATCCATATCTTAAAAATCACATGATCAGTGAATCATATATAACCTCGGTTGACTATTTTACAAGCTGTTTTTATTATTAATTGCTTGAGTACAGATTTTTATTTTAAAACATAAAAAATGTAATTTTGCTGACATTATGATGCAATATCTGAACACCTGTTATAATAAAAATGTATTTTTTGCTGACATATTTTTAGTGATGCAATATCTGAACACCTGTTATAATAAAAATGTATTTTTTGCTGACATATTTTTAGTGATGCAATAATTGAACACCTGTTTCCGCTCTTTCAACAGATTACTATTATCGTTTTAGAAAGTAATATATTATTCTAGTGTTTGACTGACTAATAAATCATTCATTAATCTGTTTTTTCCAAACATACTGACAAACTCGTTAAAACTTTTCCTATTGCATCGCATTTTAATGAACAATACACAATATGCACCACAGGTGCTGGTAAAAACAGACTGTAACTTGTATTTATTATAACTAAATTTTCTCACTTTATGAAACTTAACTAAATCATAGACTTCACTAAAAATTGGGCTGTATCCAAAAGAATCAAAATACTCCGCCTCGTTTTTGCTGTCAATAAAAAGTGCTACCCAGTGTTGACCTGGTTTGAATGAAGGGTCTGTATTTATAACAAATGCTATTGGTCTAAAATCACAATGTTCTTTAGGTAAAATATCTCTAGCATATGTTCCTTTAAAACATTTGTAATTTTTCAATTCATTATTTATATCATTTGTCTGCATTTTAAATATAATCCGTTATTGCTTGACGGTTCTCATCTATTTCTATCAGATTATCGTATTCACAATAAATAATCACATTTATCGCTTCTAATAACGCAGTTTTAAACTTAATGTTAATTCTCATCGCGCCATTTCTTTGATAATTAACATATCCAACTTTATTTATATCGTCAACCGCATCTGGCAAAAAACTAAAACCGTATAATGTGTTTCCTTTTTTATACTCATATCTATCAATAGTATATGAAGAGTCTGTTGTCAGCTGATTCAATGCTTCATAAACACTCAGAAATTCTCTCATATATTTACCTTTAGAATAGTCTGGAGTAAATGGTATTGAAGGAAATTGTTCACCGTCTACTGACACACTTAAATAATTCAGTTTATAATGCTCAAAATAAAATGGGTTTTTCGTAAGATCTCCTGTGAAAGCTTTATTAGAAACCAAACCTAAAAACATTCTCCTTGGTATCTGACCAAGGATCGCATTATCAATACTTATATCTGACGCTCCAGAATTAATTGTAAAAGCCTTTACTGTTCCTCTCATTATAGGATATTTTGCTGTTCCTTTATTTAGAGCTAAGTTATGCGCTTCAACTATGGGATATGAAACTTTTGCCCGAGTGACATATAATGCCGCAGATTCGAAAACAGTTGACACAGTGATGGTATTATCTGTAGCCCATAAATAAAATGATGGGTCATTGGGTACTAAATTTATCAGTATTTTTGTGCCCCCTAAAATAGCCCTCGGCTGCATTGCTAAATCTAAATGTAATTTACCTAACAAATCTATTGTTTTACCTTCACCGTCTGTAGGTACTGGGTCAGGTCTTATGGCATAACTGATCGTTTCTGTGGCGGCTAGCTTGTCCGTATCGTCTATAAAAAACATTTCTGATGTTAAATGTGATATTTTAGCCTCATACGTACACCCTAAAAATGATTCAAAATATGCTTTATATGCATAAGTCTGTGGACTGGCAGTGATTGATTTATTATCAATCGATATGTCTACTGTACGAAAAAGCGAATGTAAAAGATTGTTCACTGGAGCTAATTTCTTCCAATCAGCTTCTAGTATATTTGAGTTATCTGTTTTTTTGATGTTAACCTTTATCTGCATGCTAAGCAATGTTTCTCCTAATAATATGTATTCATCTATGCCTGGATTTATATGAAACTGAATCATTGAACTTGAATTCAATGTCGATAGAGGGCGATGTTCTGTTACTACTGTTTTCAAAATACTGTCCTGGGTTGGAGGAACACTAAATAAATCAAAATCTGCTAAAGGCGTAATTGCTGAATGTTCATGTATTTTATTCATTTTAAATGAAATAACTTTTTAATTCTAGCAGCTCTTTTATTAACTATCCTCCTTTTTTTAGCCTTTTTAGTTATAGGCTTTGATCTAAGTAATATTTTATTCCTCAATTTACCACGATATATATTTTCTATACCTGATCCTCCTTGAAAGCGTCTTTTCAAAGTGCCCAATGTCTCATCCGCAACATTTTTTCCTGCTTCAACTAGTCGTTTTTTAGCTGATTGTGCTACATTCTCCCCTGATATAATATCCTGTGCTAAACCTAAGGCGGACGGCAAAGCTCTTTTTCCTATTGATGGTGCTATACTTTTGACAAAGCTTCCTATTCCTGAAAACAGCCTACCAAAAAATCCGTGGCCTCTCTGATACCTTACACCTGCATATGGAGAAATACCTCCTACCTGTTGATCGTAATATCGGATATAAGGATTCATTTTTGTAAATGCAAATATATTACTTACAGAATGTACTCTTATTAATTCTTACGAAAATGCAAAACTACTATAGTACGCCCAAATTCAAAAGGTATACGCTGTCCTGTGTCGTCTCGAATATCAATCTCAATCGTATCAAACTCTGTTGTTAATAATGGCACGTAAAACGTGTCTGGGTATGTCAAAACTACTTGATCCCCATACTTGTACCCCGGAGGTATTTCAACGAATCTCAATATCTGTGTATTACTGTCACCAACTAAGCTAGGTTTAACTAAGTCACAATAAACAAATAAAGAATGATACCCCCCGGCCATCTCGAAAGGTTTCTCTGCATGATACGCTCTTTCATCATCAGTGGGGGCGGAGTATGGATTCCAAGTAGGTCTGTCTCTAGGGGGAGCAATACTTAATTCTGTTTCATATAATATGAGTTTCTGTCCGGTGTCTTTGTCCATTTTAGCTTTATCAAAACCTAACATTCGACATAAATTTTCTGAAAACTCAAGAAAGACTAATCTATTTTTATGAACTGAACGAATGAGATTAACAATTTTTGACTTTGATTTATATTCAAGTTTTGGGTCTGAAATACCTTCTTTTGATAATTGTCTATGCAACTTATTATTGATAACGGTAATTAATTCATCTATAGTGTCAAATCTTCCAGGTCTTATAATAACATCTTTCAACTGTTTTCTAATACCTCCATCGAAATATCTAACGGCAATTTTTTCGTCAACTGTAATATTATACCAACTTAAAGTGTAGCTAATGGCTGAAAGTCCTACCGACCAATCACCTTTTAATGACTGTGACGAAGCAAGTTTAGTTTTGAAATTGGCTATGGTGTTATTAAAATCACCATTCACAACATTTGAAGGAAGAGTTATTCGAAATTCTGTCATTTTATAAATGAATATTGAAGAATATCATAGTATTTATTAACTTTGGTTTTTATAACTTATGAATCTCTTTCTCTTCAATCCAGCAATTATAACTGTTTGGATGATTTAGCCATTTGACATAGCATTCCTTTTTATTATTTCTTATTCTTCTCTTAATAATTTTCTCTATTCTATAAAGATTTTCTTTAATTTTCTGTAACTGCTCAGGGTAATATCTTTTATTTTCATCATCTTTTAATTTATATACTGATTTAACTGGTTTATTTATTATTTTTTCAACATCATATGACTGGTCTGTCCAATTTGGAAAGTAACTTTTATCAAACACATTTGATTGATATTTTTGACGTACTTTTTCGTCAATTTCTATTTTCGGTTTATCTTTTGTTTTATTATGTAAATCTTCAAAATTTTCTGCTTTATAGATGCGTTTAAATAATACATCATTATCTGTATTTAGTGCTTCATAGGGAGTCATATTAATAGTTCTATGCTTTGTATGATTATATGCTGAAATAAGGTCATCAATGACGTCATACCATTTCCTACTCCCTTTTGACGTGAAATACTTAAACATTCTACCTTTAAGTGTTCTATTAAAACGCTCAACAATGGCACACTTTATATCTTTATCTTTAGATGTAAAATGATATATATTATTCTCTTTTAATAACGACTGAAAATTTTTATTTAAAAACTCTTTACCTTGATCTGTTCGAATAAATGTTGGCATTCTTCCTGTTTTGAAAATCTTTTTAAATGCTTCTGTTATACTAGCACCCGTTTTATCTTTTAAAGGTACACCCCAGGCATACTTTGACATCACATCAATTACTGTTAAAATATAGTTAAACCCAGTATTTTTAGATTTGAACTCCTGCATATCAACTAAATCGCACTCCCATTGTTGATCGACTGCCTCTACAACAATTGGATTACGTTTAAAATGTTTTCTGACCGGTTTATGTAAAGTGTGAGTGAATTCTCCACTCAACCAATTTTTGACTTCCTCATGTTTTAAATTAGGCAAAATCTCCTTTGCGGCATTAAATAGTTTACTACTCGTAGTAAGACCCGCAGGATTTTTGACATCATAATATATCCCTCTTAAAACATTATCAATTTCCATTAAGAATAATACCAATTATATTTACGAGCTGAAGGACGTGTTTTGCTTTTATTGATTTTCAACTCAACTGGTGATACTGTTGTATAATACTCGGTTTTTGTTCTTTTCATAACCTTATCTCTGATTCTCATATTGATTATCAACTCAGGGTCTATTTTAGCTTCAGAAAGTACGTCTATAAATTTTTCTTCAAACGGCATTTCTGTATTATCATTAAGACTCAATAAATAATTTACTATATTTGTATTGTCTTGAAAGTTTTTATCAATTCTCAGCCGTAATTTATTATCATAAGCATTTATGTTTGCTAATCTGAGCCCTATATCTAAGAGTTTTTCCAGTTCTGATTTTAATTTCTCGTTACCCGCATCTGATAACTCATTTTCAAACGGAATAACTACCATTTTTTGCGCATACTCCATTTACTCTCTATCTAATAGTGAAGTGACAACAGAGGCAATAGCAGGCATAAGTAACGGTAAAAAACCACCACTCTGAACAATGAGTTTTTTTCTGTTTGATTTATTCTTAGTTTTAACACTAAGCTTTCTTATTACTTTCGTATGCTTATTAAGTTTTTTCTTTTGAGTTTTAGTTAAAGGGACTTTACCTTTCACTGTATTAATTGCAATCTCATTCAATGCTGAGTATATGCAAGGATCTGCTATTGAACTCAATACTGCTTTTCTTTTAATAGGGTCTTTTATCGAAGCCACTAGCTTTAAACTATCTAGACATTTTCTAAGGTTTTTCGACATTTTTCGGTAAATATATTATAGGGGAAAGTATTGTATTCAAATGTGTAACCTCTTCTGGAGTGATTCGCGTTTGTAATCTATAATTTTCAGGAGTTTCGGGAGTTAAATCAATTTTTAAGTACCCGTACGGCCTATTTGTTGAATCCTTATACACTTCTATAAAGTATTTCATATTACTGGGAAATATTTGTCTTGCTAAATGAATAATCTGAGATTCGTCTCTGGGGTTTTTCATAATTATAATGTAGTGACAATTTAAACTGATTGTGCGCATGCTCTTTGAATGATAGAAAAAATTTTGAACACTAAATATGACAGAAATATTCAAATGATGCGATTTCTTGATAAAAATATTTTCAAACGATCTATCTTTACTCATTTCATTCATTAAATCATCGATAATCACTATATCCGGTTTATGGTTAACTAATAACTTTTCATCTGGTAAACCTTCTACATAAATAACGTCTATATCCTTAAATTTAATATCAATAAAACTAGTATACTGTCCGTAAGCCCAAACTACTTTTGGGCGGGGTTTATTCAGATTATGAAAAGTGACACTGTAATTTTTTATTAAACGACGTATTAACTGGGTTTTACCGCTCCCTGTCATACCACTAATTAAAATATTTGAGGGATGTTTAAATTTCAAATGTTCAACACTTATTTCCATTTCAATTATATTAAAAATTAATGTTTATTATAAACTCTTATAAAATTTCAAACACTAGTAAGACTCGTATGAGTTTTTTTTGTTTGCCAACCAAAAGCCTATTTAATGATTGGCAATAAGTATTTGGCTAGAATACTGTTTTTCGGCCATTTGCAAACCCTTTACACAAATGGCCTTAATCAGAGGGTTATTCTGATAGTTTTCTCACACGTTTTTTTTGCGGAAACTTGCAAGCCCTGTACACAAGCCTCCTTAAGTGGGCGAGCTAATCCCACTGTTTTAATATTTTTAATTTTTCATCTATTTTTATTTTATTTTTTAGTTTTTTTTACTTTTCATTATTAATATTTTTCATTTATTAATTATTAGTGATTGCAGTGTAATATATAATTATTTTCTATCTGATATTATTTGATTTACAATACTTTCTAATTCATTTAGTTTTTCTTTTAAACTATCAATTTTTAAGGTATCGATAGTTTGCTCAATGATCTTAATTTTAGATTTTAATGGCTCAGATATTATATCAGCCAGATCTTTGAAATTTTCTTTTAATGGGTCGATTTTTGAGTATTTTTCCTCTAAATTTGCAATCTGTTCTTCAACAGATGGCTTGGTTGACCCATAATTTAATATTTCTATATTTTCGGTACCTTTGCCTAATACTATAGGACAATTAAATGAATACATACGATGCTCGGTATTAATATTATCATTCCCTTCCCATTCACATAGTGCTACATCGCAAAAATTACATTTGACGATATCGTGTTTACCTAAATAATAAAATCCGTTTTTTGCGAAATCCCTTACATTTAGCCACGGCTTGGGCCACCCCTTAAAAGATTCTATCCTAAATTTTTCAAAATTCATTTTAAGCTTCACTGCATCATTAAAATTTGAAGTTACGCATGACATACATTTTTCATCGAAAGCTGCAAATGAGTACGGACCATAAACATACTCACCGTGCTTATGTCCAACGGTTCTAACATTCATCTCTAATTTTGATGAATCAGTAACATCAGGCTTTTCAGTATAACTCTTGTTAGCAAATGGAGTCCACATTTTGAAATGAGCTAACCAACTTGAAAACCTATCTTTATATAGTCCACAATTTAAAAAATTTGTTAGCATTTTATCCAATCAGAAATGGTTTTAAAAATCTTACTTTTGCTGACACCACCTGCTTATATAACCATAAAACATCTGCTCATAGCTTCTAATTGAGATTAATCATATCAACTGTGCAAAAGCTATTGTTATCGTCATCTATTGGCGCTATATAATAGAATACTGTATTTAACGGTTTTTCAAAAGTTACCCGTTTATTTTTTACGTGAATATCTTTAAATTGTTTAAAATGTAAGCTTTTAAGATATCTTATTTTTGCTTGCCTATAATCATCAAATTTTAAATAACCTAAACTTTCTAAAATATTTTCTAGTTGATCTATATTTTCTAACAATATTTGGTCATTATTATACATTTCTTTTAATTTGTATTTGTAATAATAAAAAGGTTTGCATAAATATGGCCGGCAATCACTAACTTTTAAAATTAAATCTCTAAAAACCAATTTATATTTCGTTTTTGACATTCTTTTATTACATTCAATAATTTACTGATTTTATAATTTTAATTTATACTTATTAAAAATGTATTTTTTGTTGACTACTATTATTTAGTGAGGCAATAGCTGACCATCTGCTTCTAACCTAATAAATGTATTTTTGCTATCATTATATTATTAAGTGATGCAATAACTAAACACCTGCTTCTATTATCAGTATGACATCATTATCAGCCAGTCAGAAACTTTCTATCCACCTGCTATGATGACATTATAATTAACCAATCAGAATTGTTTTATCCACCTGCTCGTTAGGGCATAAATATTAACCAATCAGAGAGCTTGATTCCTTTTAGAGAGATTATATATGTAGCGTGATTTCAGACTAAAGCTTGCTTTTGCTTTTGGTTATAATGGAACCTGTTGCAAAGAAATCACGTGTTGAAAACGATCCTGAATCATTAATATTTGATGTACATAGTGTAACATCAAAAGAATATAAAAAATTTAAAAGAACAGAAAAAAGAACAGTATTCTCAATTAAACATAATCTCGATAATTATTTCACCAACATATTTACACTACGAATGGAAATTGAGAATAAACTGGAAGAAATGATTAGAGGTATGTTATCCTCAGCACGGTCTGGAGATTTGTTCAGCGTTGCTATAATAAATGAGAATTTTGAAACACCTATTTATATACACCCACGATCCGTTGAAAAATTTAAGATCTCAACAATACTTGATCGAATAGAAAGAGTTGCGCAAAGTAAAAGGGAATTTTTAACTAATGGTAAACTGGAGATTGTAGTAATGATAGCTAATAAAATAATTGGAAGAGGGCGAAGATCGAAAGCACCAAGAACTATTGCTGATAAAAGTAATGCTAAAAGATCTGTGGTTATAATAAAGAATGACGATGTGAGTTGTGGCTTTAGAGCCTTGTTTGTGGCTAAAGTGCATTTCGATCATAGAAATAATTTGGATAAGTTGAAATGGCGTAGAGTAAGGGAAGATAAATTGAGTGAGCAACGGAATGGAGCAAATAGATTAGCAATGAAAGCAGGTCTAGATTTCGAAATACCAGTAGATAACGATTCCTGGGTTAAACTTCAGTTATCATTACCTAATTATCAGATTATCGTTTTAGACGCAAGTTTTAAATCCAATTTTATATTTAGAGGGCCGAATAGAGATCAAAGACTTTATATTGAATATATTGATGAGCATTATAACGCAATCATCAATATAAAAGGATATATAGGCAGAAATTTTTTTTGTGAATACTGTCACGTAGGCTATCAAGAACCTTTCAAACACCGATGCCCTCACCAATGTAGATACTGTTATTCGAATTGCGATAAGTCAGAACAATTATCTATAAAGTGTGCCGATTGTAATAGAAATTTCGTTAGCCAGGACTGTTTTGATCATCATTTAAATAATAAGATTTGCTCATTTATTGTTCAGTGTTTCGAGTGTGGTGTAGATTATAAGAAAAAAGAGCAACATCAGTGTCAAACTTATAAGTGCAAGGATTGCGGTAGGAAATATACAGAACAACCACATAATTGTTATATGTCTAAATGTGACGAGGAAAAACTGATTGAGCAAGATAGCGTGAATAAGATTATAGTATCGTATGATTTCGAAAGTACTCAGGAAAATCGTGAACATACCCCTAACTTGCTTGTACAGAAAACATCGTGTGATGAGTGCCCGGAAATAGGTAGTTGCAGTGTATGTAGTGTACCTGATGATAGTTCTGTTTTTTGGGGTAAAGAATGTGTTAAAAAATTTGTAGATTATTTATTTGTTGATTTAGCAAAAATAGCGGAAACTAAAAAGGCCTATATTTATGCATTTGCACATAACGCTAGAGGATATGATGCACACTTTATACTTAGAGAATTATGGAATAGGAAATTCGAGAGAATAGAAGTTATTATGAGAGGAAGAAAGATATTAATGATTAAATGTGGGAATGTTAAAATGCTAGATAGTCTGAATTTTTTTCTTCAGCCATTAGAGGCCCTACCAAAAGCTTTAGGACTACAAGTTCAATTTAAAAAAGGGAATTTTCCACATTTATTTAATAAACCAAGTAATTATGATTATATAGGCAGAATACCTGAACTAGATTATTTTGGAGTGGATTATATGACTCCTGAGAAACGCGAACAATTTCTAGCTTGGTATATTACTCAAACAGGCATTGATTGGAATTTCAAGAATGAACTTTTAAGTTATTGTGTTAATGATGTTGAGATTTTGCATAAATGTGTTTTAAAGTTTCGTCAAGAATTCAAAAAGATTACCAGATTAGATCCATACACACGTTGTTTCACCTTAGCTTCAATAGGGTTAGAAGTATTTAGGGCTAAATTTCTTGGTTTTGACGAGTTAGCAGTGACGCCAGTAGGAAATTATTCTATTAAAAGAATACAATCAAAAATAGCAAAATGTTGGCTTGACTTCATGCAAAAAATAGATAATGTTAAAATAAAAAGAGAATATCATATAGGAAACTTATTTGCAGACGGCTACTGTGAGCAAACCAAATGTGTATATGAGTTTTTCGGGTGTTATTACCATGGTTGCCCTTGCACTCACAAAGAAAATAGACACAAGCCAACAATTAAAAACGTCGAGAAAGGATTTGTTAGCCCCGATTATAAATATTTTGAAGC
>JAUJYR010000043.1:0-14014 GCA_033995805.1 Hermannia gibba
GAATTTGATCCGAGGCGTTACAAAAATTGTAAATTTTAAAAAACCCAAATAAATATATTTTTAAATATAAATACAATGTCTTAGTATAAATATTATAAGATTTGTCAATTAAAATAATAATACTGTTGTTCATTCAAATTGTTAAGATTCCTAAATTTTTGAGAAAATAAATAAAGTGATTAATTTGATTTCAAACTCAAACCTAAATTTATTACGAAAACTAATAAATTCATAAAGTTATACTCAAATCATGTTCTGTTCAATTTATAGATTTCAAATCCTAAATCAAATATAACTATGATTTAAATTTTAGATTGTGTAGAAGCTAATATGAAAAATTTCAAATTCAAGTGTTATGAATGTAAGGAAAAATTTATATCAAAAGATTATTATGTTTATCATGAAAAAATAAAACACCGAAGACTTGTTTGTAAATATTGTAATCTTTTTGTAAACAATGAAGATTACAAAACTCACGAAAAAATTTGTCAAATACGCAACACTCAAATGAAAACTAAACTAAATAAACAATCAGATGATTCACAAATTGGTAGTGGCAGCAACTTTTTAAATGGTTTTAATAATAAAAATTTTTCAATTACTAAAACTGCATTTAAAAATTTTTTGAATCAAATAGAATTAAAAAATTTGAGTGGAAAACGTGATATATACAATTTTTTCATTTATTACTCAAGTGAATTAAAATCTTTAGTGAAATTTATTTTAAAAAAATTAAAATCGATTAAGATTCAATTTTGTTTACAAGTTCTTTTCACACGAAACGATAACGATATTGATGTACATCAAATTGGATATTTTTGTACTAAATCGAAAAATATTTCTCATAATTCTTTATGGCAAAATGTCTTCAATTCAAAAGTGGAAGAAATTGAGAATCAGATTCAGGAATTTACATTTAATGGTTCAAACTGGGCAGTAAATACAGTTATGCGTTTGGACATTCGCTTTGGAAAATATTACCCTAATTATGGCGGAATATTTCAAGTTATTCCACCTGAATTGAAAAATAAAAAAGCTATTATTAATATAGAAAATAAAGATGAATACTGCTTTATTTGGTCAATTTGTGCAAAGATATTTCCTACAGCCAAGAGATATCAGCAAAACAAAGTCAATCAATATAAAAAATATTTCAAATTATTTAATTTAAGTGGAATAAACTTTCCATTAGATATAAAGCAAGTTGAAAAATTCGAAAAACAAAATGATCATTTGAAATTGAAATTAAACATATATGGATATTATGATATGGATAATAAAAATTATGTTTTTCCAATAATTATTTCGAAGACAAATAATAAAAATGAAGTTGACTTATTACTTTACAATGAACATTTTTACTTGATTAAAAACTTCAATCGATTAATGGGAAAGTCCGGTCATAAATATCACAAATTCTGTAAATCGTGTCTTCAAGGTTTTCAAAGTGACATTCAACTGCTCAAACACAAAGAAAGATGTTTTTATTCAAACCAACTTTAGTAAAGATGCCAGATGAAGTGCATAATAAAATGAAATTTCAAGAATTCAACCATCAAATTGCTTATCCATTCACTATTTTTGCTGGTACTAGATTTTATATTTTATAAATTGAAATATTTAAATTTTTATATTAAATTTTGTTATTTGATCAATTTAACAGATTTTGAAACTCTGGTCAAAAAGGTTGTGAATGACGAATCAAATAATAATATTTTCCAAGAATTTATTCCTTGTGGTTTCTCGATAATTGTTATTGATTCTGAATTTGATTGTGTTTACGATAAAATTTATAGAGGTGAAAATTGTGTTCAAATTTTTATTGAGACTATATATAAAATTTCGTTGGAAATACAGTTAATTTTAAAAAAGAATGCAAAAATGAAAAAACTTACGGATTCAGAGCGCAATGAATATTTTTCAGCTATAAAATGTCATATATGTGATGATAAATTCAATGAATTCGATGTTAAATGTCGCGATCACTCTCACGTGTAATTATATTTTCAATTATTATTTAAAAATTATGGATATGTCAAAATTTGCCTTAATAAGTTTCTATACATTATATAATTAATAAGTTTAAATCTTGATAATTAACATTAATATAATAAATCACTTAATTTTGAATTAATGTGTCAGGTTAGGTTAGCTTAAGTTGTTCTTCAAAATTTAAATATTGATTGTTTATAAATATTTTAGAACTGGTAAATTCAGAGGAGCGAGCCATATCTCTTGCAACATAAATTACAAAGAACCAAATGATATACCAGTAATCATACATAATTTGAAAGGTTTCGATTCATCATTAATATTAAAAGAACTTAATCAGGATTTTTTTAAAAATATACGAATTCTACCTCGGACAACAGAAAAGTTTTTGAGCTTTTCTTTAGATAACGTAAAATTCATCGATTCTTTTCAATTTCTTTATTCTTCACTCGACGGATTAGTAAAGAATCTACGATTATCAGGGTTAAAAGCATTTAAAATTACAAAATATGTTTTTGAAAAAAAATATGGAAAATTGAATAAAAATATAATGGAAATTTTGTTCTCAAAACAAGTTTATCCTTATGAGTTTATTGATGACTTTGAGAAATTTAAATGTAAAAATTTACCTGATAAAAAATTTTTCTACTCAAGTTTAAATTTTAAAGAAATTTCTGAAAATGATTTTAATAATTGTCAAGTCATTTGGAATTATTTCAATTGCAAAACTATGGGAGATTTTCATGATGTTTACGTGTTACTTGATAGCACATTATTGGCCGATATATTTTCTACATTTCGACAAAAAATAATTAGACTTTACCAATTGGATCCGTGTTACTATTATAGTATGGCTTCTTTATCATGGAACTCTATGATGAAGCTGAGCAAAAATGAAATCGAATTGATCAGAGATATAGATATGTTTATTTTTATTGAACAAAACATTAGAGGAGGAATCACTCAGGTTTCTAAGCGATATGCTAGAGCAAATAACAAATTCATCGGTGATGGATATCAAATTAACGAAGAGCAATCATATCTTATACATTTAGACGGTGAGTTTTATTCATTTTTTATTTTTATTTAATTAAAGATTATATTAATGATATAAATTAAAACTTAGTAAATAATCTTTATGGGTACGCAATGACACAAAAGTTACCATATGATAACTTTGAATGGATGAAAAATAAAGAGATAAATAAAATAAACTGGAAAAATATTGACGTTACTGGCAAAAAAGGATATATACTTGAAATCGATTTACAATATCCTGAAATTTTACATATGACACATAAAGACTTTCCTCTATGTCCCGTTAAACGTAAGGTCTCAGAAGAAGAACTGAGTGATTATCAAAAGACTTTAATAAATACAATGAAAATGAATGGGTTTAAACACAATTTTTCAGAAAAATTGATCTTAGACTTAAATGATAAAAAAAACTATGTTATAGATTTCAGAAATTTAAAATTATGTCTCGAATTAGGAATGAAAATTCTAAAAATACATCGCGTTCTTCGATTTAACCAAAAAGCATTCCTCAAATCTTATGCAATATATAATACCAAATTAAGAAAAGATGCAAAGGACTTATTTGAAACAGATTTAATAAAGTTTATGAACAATAGCATCTATGGAAAAAGTTGTGAGAATGTTAGAATGCACATAAATGTCAAATTAGCATTAAATGAAAAACAATGTCGAAATTTCTTAAAAAAGCCATTATTTGAGGAATTTCGTATAATCGATGAAAATAAAGCACTAATAAAAATGCGAAAGAGTTCTGTTTATTTAAATAAACCAATTCAAATAGGTTTTACAATTTTGGAACTCTCAAAAAAATTAATGTACGAATTTTACTACAATTTATTTCAGCCAGTTTATGGTGAAAATTTCCAATTGTGTTATATAGATACTGATTCATTTATTGCTCATGTGAAAACAAATAATATTTATGATGATTATGAATGTGAGTTAAATGATTTTCTGGACTTGTCAAATTTTCCATCAAGTCACAAATCATATAATGTTTTAAATAAACGCAAATTAGGATATTTAAAGGTAAAATTGTTTTTAATAGTATAATTTATTTATCCATTAATCAAATATTTATTTCAAAGGATGAAAGCAATGAAAAAGTAATTGTGGAATTTGTTGGTCTAAGGCCGAAACTTTATAGTATGATTTACAATAATGGTGATGTGCTTTCTAAATGCAAAGGAATTCAAAAAAATTTAATGGAAAAATTTATTAAACATAATTCATATTTGAAAGTGTTGAAAGGAAATGATATAATTTTGACAGAGAATAGAAGAATTTCAAATAAAAATTTCAATTTGAAAGCAATAAAAATTAATAAGATATCACATAACGCTATGGATGATAAAAGGTTTATTTTAGATGATAAAATTAATACTCTCCCTTTCGGTTATGATTACAATTCTGATTAATTATAAACATAAATTATTTTTCTAATTATAAATTATATAAAAATGAACATCTATTTATTAATTATAATTATTATTGTTATAAATTAATGCCTAATATTTAATTAAATAATGTAAAAAATTTTCAATTATAAAGTAATATTAAAATTCCAATTTATTTAAATTTTTGAAATTATTAAACTATTTACAAATTAGTGATTATATTAGAAATTTTTTGAAAAGTATTTTTATCATATTTTCATTCCAGCTTTTATTTATTCTAAATAAGTTTATTATATAATTGTAACTGAATCCACGAATTCTCATTAAAATAAAAATTATGCAAAACAGACCACATGTCTTACTCAAATTACTTTGTATTTGAAAATTATTGAAATTCCATTTATTTCCATTTAATTTAAAGAATTCAAAAATTTCTTCTTTGAAAGGTTTTCCTCCGAAAGAATCAAAGTATTCAATATTCTTATATAAAGGTAAGTGAATTGCTAACCAATGTGATCCGGGCTCATCTGATTTATCTGTATTGCAAATTAAAGCACAAGGTCTTCGTAGTTTTTTCGTCGGTAATTTATCTATTGGAAAAACACCTACAAAAATATTTTTCATGAAAGGAAACTTTGAAATATAATTTTCGATTTCACTCGAATCCATTAATAATCAAACATTATATTTCTATTAGAATCGATTTCAATATTATTATTAAACTTTCCAATGCACAATAACTTAAGAGATCTATTTAAATTTTGTGAGAATTTAAGCTCAATTCGTAGCACTCCTTCTTTTGATAAGTTAACATATTCTGTTGAATCATAATTGAAATCTGAGTTGAAATTAAAGCAATATAAAGAATATAATTCCTTGTAATTTGAGTAAGTTATATCCATAATCCCTATACCATTTGTTAAATTTTGCTGATGAAAATACTCAAAATATTCTCTTTCGTAGTTATCGTTTGCAAAGTCAGGTGTTAATGCAATTTTAGGAAAATTCTCTCCATTGACTTGAACAGACAAAAAATTTAGATTTTGATTTTTAAATGCTAAAGGATTAAGTAAATAATTCCCAGCATTTGCATCGTGATCAATAAGTCCAATTATTATAGATTCAGGTAAAGTTCCAATAAACACATTATCAATCATAAATGTTTTTTGCCCAGTCGGTAAATTAAATAATTTTCCTTCTCTCCTTTTAATTGGATAAATTGCATTCGATAAGCTGAGTGCTTTCATATGAGCATTCATCATTGAAGGAATGAGACGAACTTGTCTAACAAATAAACTTGCGTCTATTATTTTTAATTTTGGTTCTGTTAATTGCTTAGCGGCAACTGCAGCTTGACCAGCTGCTGCTTGAACAGCCGGAACTGCTGGACTGCCCATCAAAGAGAATTTATCATTAACTCTTATAAATACTATTTTTAAAGAAACACCATTGAGTAATAATCTTTCTGAATCGAAAATATCGCCATATAATTTTGAGTAAAATTTAAATTTTTTTCCACGATTCGTAATACTTGATAATTTTTTAATAATTTCATCTGCTCCATCGTTACCATATGGAATATAACCACTAGATCTCAAAAATGTATGTTTTGATTTATTATCATATCGACTTAAAAAATCAATGTATGATAAATATGGATATACATTTGATGATTGGCTAATAAGTGTGTTGTTTAGATAAATATCCACTTGCTCCCACATTGATAAAGCTGCTATATTAATTAAAGATGTTCTATCATCATCTTGTGCATCATAATCTGCATCATCTTGTTTTGTTATTTTTCCTTTAATGGATAAAAATATATTTTGCAAATCGATATAATAATCAGAAGTTGAAGGTAAAACAAATTCTATATTAGTCCCATCCGCCAAAGCTGAAATTGGTCTCTGTTCGATGAATTG
Source organism: Hermannia gibba (assembly GCA_033995805.1). NCBI lineage: Eukaryota > Metazoa > Arthropoda > Arachnida > Sarcoptiformes > Hermanniidae > Hermannia > Hermannia gibba. The sequence continues at coordinate 6,350 of JAUJYR010000043.1, forward strand.
AGAATTTTCAATACTGCTTTGGTATAATGATTTTTTGAATATATCGATTTCACTTTTTAACACTTCTTTGGCCATATTTATTTATTAATCAAAAATATCACTTTTTGTTCGTTTAGATTTTCTTTTCACTTTCTTTTTCCTTGAATTCTTGACTTTTTTCGGTTTTTTAGATTTTAGTTTCTTTTTGATCTTTCTTTTACTTGTTTTATTTTTGAAATGCTTTTTTCTATTAAGAGCTTTCTTTTTTAAACGTTTTCTTCTAGAACCTGTTTGATTGAGCTTATCTTTGACGTCATCCAATGTTTCTCCAGCGGTTCTTTTCAAATTGTTTATTAACGCCTTTTTTGGATCCTCTCCTTTACTTAGATCTTTAATAAAATTTTTACCTAAATTCAGAGTCTTTTTTCCAAGATATTTGAGAAGTGGTATAGCATATCTTTGTCCAAATCTAGAGAAAAACCCATATCCTCGCATATATGGCCGCCCAGAGTAATAAGTTATTTCATCTTTAACGTTACCATAACCTATTTGTCTCATGAAATAATTGTCATAATCACAATTATTCTCTTTACAAATATAAAAATTAGACATTTAAAGAAAAATTCAAATAAAAATATTATTTATTAATTTGTTTAAACATTAATGTTACAATGACTTTTCCTGATTCAAAAATGACAAATTTATTAGTTGCATCTCGTATTTGTATTTCAATCATGTCGAAAACATTTCTCCTTAATGGAATAAATAATACAGGATTAAATGAAACTGATTTCATTTCACCAATAGCAAAACTTGGTTTATCTAGTGGAATTATTCTTAAGAGTTGACTTTTACTGTTTCCAATAAATGATTCTTGAATGATATTTGTATAAACATGCAATGCATGACACTGACCGTATAAATCTGTAGGATATTTGGCACTAACTATTTTAATAGATTCTTTGAAAAAGTTGTTATAAATTCTTTTCCTGTAATTACTGAAGCCAAACATTTGCCTTAGGTATTCATCAAAACTCCAATAGATCAAAATTTTTTCTTCTGATCTTCCATCCGTAAAAGTTATATTTAATTGTCCTATTTGTTGAGATGCAAAATTAGAATTAACTGAGAATTCAGGCAACAATAATATCTCGACATCTTTAACTAAATCGAATCTTTTGGTTATAATTTTTTTTATTAATGGACCATCAAAAACATTCATTTTGTTTTTAATATAATTCACCAAAGTATCAGTCGAAGCATATTGTCCACTTTCTATAATTATCTTCTTAAGAGCTATTGAACCCGAATTTGATTCTTGAATCAAAGTAACTGAAACATTATAAGGTATATTTCTTACAGACTGTGGGAAAATAATTTCAACTAAACCACATTCCCAAGTCCCTTTGAGCTCAAATGCATTCTCATATTCAGTCTTATAATGAGAAAGTGTATTATCATCAGTAAATTTATTAACGTTATCACTTGGTAAAGTTACAATAAATTGATTCATTCTATGACTTTTTGCAATTCTTGCTTATAAAACGATCCAACTAATGTCTCTCCTTGTTTATCACATATAAGATATCTTTTGAATGGCACAGTATTTAAAATTTTATTAATTATAAAGACTTCTTTTGTCCAATTTGGTTTGAAACCTTTATCAAATAAATTTTTTAATCTTTTAATTCTCACAGTATCTCCAATTTTGAATGAAGTTTTATCATTTATCAAACGTTTTTTATACAAATTCAAAAATGCCATATACTCATTCGATTTTTTAAGTTTATTAGGTTTAAAACTTGTACTTGAATGTACTGAATCATTATAACCATCAATTATATCATCAAGTTTATCTATAAACCTTGTTGTTTTGTTTTGAAAAGTATATTTCGAAATCTTTTCTTTCAAAGTTCTTATGAATCTTTCAGCTATAGCTGCTTTAACCTCTGTATTTCGTGCAATAAAATGGTTAATTGAATTATTAAGAAGAAACCGATTAAACGATTTATTATTGAACTCCAAACCTGCATCAGTGACCAAAGTTTTTGGTTTCTTACCTTTTGATAAAATATTTTCAAATGCTATTATAATTGACAGTGGTTTTTTATTTTTCAATTTTTCAACGTAGGCTTTCTTGCTCAAAGTGTCTATAGCTATTAATAAATATTTATAATTATCATTATGAACTGATAAATCATTGATGATGGCCAAATCTGCACTCCATAATTCATTTATTGATTTAGCAATGAATTGACTTCTATCAAATTTCTTCAAAGATCTTCGGTGAATCGTATAAACATTTTGTGTTTTAAGCCAATCACTTACAAAATCTTTAGTTATTAATGGATAATAACTTTTGATATAATTATAAATTTTATCAGAATTAGAATATAGAAACTTTGATTTCGAATTATGATATAGATCAAATAAAATATCATTCAAAGCTTTAATTGTCGAACTTTGATCGAATTCTTCTAATTTTTTTAATTTTTTTTGGAGCTCTGTATTGAACCCATTCGTCTGATGAGTCGCTTTCTCCATTTTCAGAAAAATCTTCAAAATATTTTTTCAATTTTTCTTTAGCCTTAAGTTTTTTACTTCTTTGGTTTTTCGATTTTATATTTTTTAACCTTTGACGAGTAGAAACTGATGGTGTAGAGAACTGCTGCTGGACAGGTGTTCCGACTTGCGATTGAATATTACTCTGATTTAAATAATTAGAATTTGTTAAATTACTTAAATCTTTTAAATCTTGATTTTGGCCAGAATTTCTTTGATTTTTTGATTTAAATAATAAAAAATTTTTTAGATTTTGACTGTATAACTTGAATTTCAAGTCTTCATCAAGATTTGAATTAAGAATATTTTTCATCAAATCATCCAGTTTCAAAGCTGAAGTTAAATTAGGTGATGTTTGCATAAATGATCCATCTATTAAATATTTAGTTTTTATATCTACATTAGATGAATCAAGTGGTATTAATTTCATTTTCTTCAATTTAGCAGACATGTCACTTCGTGAGGTAATCTAACAGATACAACGCGCTTGGTATTAAAACATTGAGAAACCCACCTTTTTGCATAAGTATTTTCTTTTTATTAGTTTTGTTTGATTTATTTGAAAGTTGACGTAATATAATTTTATATTTCTTTAAATAGTCAAATTCACACTTTTTCATTGGAATATTTCCTTTGAGACAATTAAGAGATATTTCAGATATAGCATCGATAACACACTTATTCGCCTTATTTAATAATTTGTTTCTTTCAGACAAATTTTTACAATTTTTCAATTTAATTAAGTCTTTTTTACACTTTTTGATGAGATCCATTCATATTTATGTATAAACAATCTGTTGATAATCACTTGAAAATATATCAGTTCTATACTTCAGAATATCCTCTGTTTCTTGACATACATCAATCAACAAATATCCAAATGGTTTTGATGTGGCATCTTTATAAGCTTGGAGTAAAATTTTTTTATTCGATAAAGCATCTGTTCTATTGGCCAAAGTCCTAATTTGAATTTTTTCATTGGGGTTGCGCATTAATACTATATAATTTGTATTAAGTGTCACATCCATACCGTACTTTGATTTTGGATATAAATTTTGTGTGAGAAACATTATTGTAATATTAGAATGATGAGAATATTTAGTGAACAGTTCGCTGAATAATATATTATTACATATTGATTGCATTTGATCGTCAAATATCAATAAATTATCTTCATTTTTGTTTAATCTTTGAAATAATTCGTTATCAAAATCAGATATAAATTCAATATTTTTTATATTTCCTAGATCTTTATCCGAAATTTGGCTATCTGAACAATATATTATTCTATCAAACGGTTTATCAAACAGAATTTCTTGATTTTTCAAAATATTGATAACGAATGTTGTTTTCCCGGAACCACTAGGTCCATAGATCACCCATCGTGTAGGCTTTTTGAATTTTAAATTGAATGTTTTTTCGCTGTCTCTGCTTATATAAAACTTTATTACTACATTTATAAATAATTATATTATGCTTACTTAAGATAAATTTCCATATCAAGATCAAATTTAAAAGTATAAAACTACTGATAATCTTTGTTTCTATTTAGTTCACTTGAGAAACAAAGAGGAAATGTTTACAAATGGCATCTTTAAATACTAGTAATATAAACGTTAGTCAGTTGAGAGTTATCTTTTGTGTCAACGGATTCTGCGTCAATAATGAATTCATTACAATGGAACTTGGATACTGGTCACGTCAATTCAATGGTGTCATTAAATTTAAATCAAATAAAAGGCTCTCAAGCCTCTCACCTATCGATAATTTAAGTGTTAATTATTTAATGAAAGTACATCACGGAATTGACTTTGAGAATAAAGATGAAACATCTCTTAATCAAAATGAAGTAATAACCACAATCAAATTAATTTATAACTTATGTTCAAAAGATTCTGAGCGTATATATATTGGTTATTCCAATGACTTAAACATACTAAGCTTATTGTATAGAGCTAATTTATCGCAATTCTGTGTTAATATTGATAGAATATCAAACCACAAAGTACCGTCGAATTCGGATATACTCAAACTAAGACATTATGGCAATGGAATATATAAACAATGTTCATTGCATACGAAAATGATAGAAAACAACGTATCTTTATGTGCTGGTATCAAATGTCTAATTATTGCTGAATGGTTATTCGAAAAAAAGATGAAAATAAATGCGAAAAATGCAAAATAATTGAAATCAATTCAAATATTTCAAACATATAATTGTATAATATAATTCTAATATAATTATTTCAATAAAAAATAATTTTTGATTAATAATTTCTGTTATGATCTTATAATAAATTTAGCTTTATTTATAAATAAACCATAATCTTAAAAATATAAATAATCAATAAATGAAATAATAGTCAAAAACAATTTTAATAAATTTACAAAATATTTAATTATAAAATTTTGTTATATTGATAAACAGTTGAATTTAATTAGAGTAAAATTCTTTAAACTGTGTAACGGTTACGGCTACAAAGATAACCTTTTTACTACAACAAAAGTTGTTTTACGTCCGGTTTCTCTGATAGTCATGAACTGACTGTAATAATCGGTGACATTAACGATGGGATTCCAAGTCTTGTTGTGATTGGTCTTCCCCTCAATCATATACCCCCAGATTCGGCGCCCGTTCTCCGAACCGTCACTCCAATGAATTTTAGCTGAAGTGGCGGTCAGTTCTTCAGCCAATACGGCTCCGGGCGCTGACGGAGGACCGTATACTTGAAGTCGAGTTCGGGCAAAGTTTTTACCGACAGCTGTCTTAACGATACAAATATATTCTCCCGCTTCGGATAGAGTGATGTTATTCAACCTCAAAAAGCCTGGATATGAACCTTTGGGATGAGATTTAAATTGTTTTTACAAAATTTATATAACAAAGAATCTGAAAACAAAACATGCAAATAATGTGAACTCAATTTTATTGAATACCGGGTGAGAACTGTGGCATTTTAGTGAAGTTAATTCTGAGCCCGTTTTGCATCCAAATATAGGCGACATCGAGCACGTTGTCAGTGATTGCCGAACACGGAATTTCCATCGTCTCATTCACCCGACGCTCATATGAAGGTCCCGGAGGTTCATAAATTCGCGGTCTATTGAATACACGTAAATATCCCTGAGTTCTGTCGTAACCCAAATCATTTCGAGCCACACAAGTATAGAGTCCTTCGTCTGATATCTGAACCGGATTTATAGATAAGAAACCATTGGGCAGTATTCTTACTCTTCCTGCTGTTCCTCCAATTCTGGAGCCTATTATTCGAGAAATTATATGATATTATATTTTGTTTAATTCACAGATTGTTTAATAAATTCTTACTCAAAGTTTTTTCCTTATCTTTGCATAAAATTTAAGAGAAATTATTATATGTTTAAAAGTTTATAAAACGAATGAATACCTTCTCTCAACCATTCAAATGTTGGGAATGGAATGGCTTCTGGAGCACAAGGAATGGTGACATTACCCCCTTCTGAAGCATAGGTCTCGATCTCCATCGGATGTCTTCTGAATGACGGCGCCATCGATACGATCCTGAGCTGACCGCTGGAGAAAGCGCTTCCCAATTGGTTGTAAGCCTTGCACTGATACATACCCTCATCTCTTTCCGGTATTAACCCATCGATTGTTAAAATATTTTCTTTGATAATATATCGATGTCTATCTTCGGGTGACAACGAGTTATCCATTAAAGAACGATCTTTCAGTTCTTCACCGTTTTTATACCACTGATAGAACACTTCGGGAATACCGAACGCCTCACAGGTCCAGACCAGTGGTTTTGTTGCACCCCTTTCGACAACTTTATTGCCCAATTTTATTGTGAAAACCGGTAATGCTATTGAATGAGCCATAAATTTATTCATATTATCAAAGTATAAGAAAATAATGCTTACATTGAATGCTAAGCATTAATCTTTTGCTGATAACATCTCTGCCACTCGTAACAGTACAGACATAATCACCCATATCTTCGACTTGAACTTTAGGAATAACTAAAACTCTGTTATGATTTGTAGTATAAGAGCCTTCAGGCAAACGGTCGGTGACACCCAATCGGCTCCAGTTATATGCGGGGACGGGATATCCGTATGCCATACACTCGAGCCTAACAGTATCGCCAGCAAGAGGTGCTTCGGGAAAGGCTTTTGGAAAATTGTTCGGAAAAAGCAGTTTCTGACCACTCGATGCCGGATCAACAATGAGTGGGAAGAATGGACCGGTTCTACCCGTCGATGAGATCACAGACTGAACATTACATGAATAGTTCGCGCGATCGATCTTTTCTAGAGATGAGAAATAGAGGTTTCCATCGTGTGATACGAATACACGCCTGTCTTCTTCCACGAAATTTGGAAATGAATTTCTGGGTCCCAGTCTGGGGGCACCCGATTATATCTGACCGGTTCTAATCTGAATATAGGTTCAAATGTGGAAATATTTTTAGATGAATTGCCCTGTCGTGTGGAAAGGTAATCAAACATTCATTCATTCAGTTATACCATTAATTTATGTCTATATTATAAAAATAATTCCTTCAGATCATTGGCCAGTAATAAACAGCTGACTTGTAGGACAACTCCTGCCCCGTATTCCCCCTTCATAGTGTCTCAATTAGTATTACGTATTGATGGATCCAATTCGACAATTTTGAATCCATTTCAATACACTAAAGACCCGACTATTCACCAAATATATCCGCTCCAGAGTTTCTACAGCGGTGGCAGATCTCTGCATGTGTTTGGAACTAATTTCAATTCAATACAACAGCCAAGAATTGCTGTGTTTGATGAGCACAGTCTAGTCAATGAATCTGTGAGTTATTCACTATTGTTGTTAATAAATAAATCAAATTTACTTTAATTAACTTTCTATTATAACTTTTACTGACAATAATTAATTATACGAGAAAAAAGTCATGATTACTTGATATTGAGAAGTTATAATAACTGTTAGCATCACTATACTAACAAGTTAGTATAACCAAAACTTGATTAGCTTGTTTATTATTCAAAAATTGAATTTGTGATTTTTATCTAGATTAGAATTTTTACAGTGTTTCTCCTATAAACTGACTGAATCTCTTATAGCTGTATACAGGCTTACCACCAAAG
>JAUJYR010000044.1:0-13952 GCA_033995805.1 Hermannia gibba
CTCTTTCGAATAATCTGATGAATAGATATTTGAGTTTATAATAATCAGGTGTTTCTTCAAACTCTAACATTCGAATAATTCTCATATAATGGCTGAACTCTTCGGGAAATCCATGACAAAGTGATTCTATTGGTGTTCCTCTCTTGAAATCCCCGATCTTTTGATATCTATCTTTCTGTTTCGGAAGATTCTTCAGTCCAGACCAAGGAAGTCGTCCCTGCCTTAGAAAGTAGATAATCATGTGTCCGATGGCTTCCAAGTCATCCCTTCTGGACTGTTCTTTCCCCAAATGTGTATTAATACTCATATAACGCGCAGTTCCGGTCAGGTTTTTTCCATCTCTCATAGGTATGTGTTGTTTCGTTTCCGAATCGATATATTCTTTCGATAAACCAAAATCTATGACATGAATGACATTTGCTTTTGGAGTTCCTCTCAATCCGAGCAAAAAATTTTCAGGCTTTACATCTCTATAAAGTATTTTACAATTGTGAATGTATTCCATGCGTGATATCATCTGTATTGCTATATAAAGGATTGTTTTTAGTGAAAACTGTCGGCCACAGAGCTCAAACACCTGTTCGAGACTTTTTCCAAGTAATTCAATTACCAAAGCATTATATCTATTGATTGGACCAAAATAATAGAATAATGGTATTCCCCTCTCTCCTGTCTCTGATGTCAACAACTTATAGAATCGATATTCGAGATGCAGTTGAGGTGCCTTATGGTTCATCTGTTCCACTTTGACGGCAATGTCTTTTCCTGTTTTCGTGTCGACAGCGATACGAATTTCACCGAAAGAACCCGAACCTATCTTTACTCCAATTTTATAACGATTTGCAAGCATTAAACCGAGCAGTGAATCAACTTTTGGGATCTCAGTCTTTACAGTTTTCAGAGTTTTCTTTGATTTTTCTGAATTTGATTTTTCCTTGTCTTTCGTATTTTTATCAGACATGTCTCACGATTTAAATTCTAAACTTAACCCAAAATTTGTATGATTTCAATGCGTCTGACTTTTGTATATTTGATGGTCTTTCTGTCGAATGTTGTGTTATTATTGCCTATTTGAGTATACTTTCAGTTGAATGACTGCAAAATATATTAGAAAACCCTAGATTAATTAAAATATTGATCTATATTTTTCAGTTATTCTTTTAATAAATTTCAAACTAACTAGTTAAACTAAAGTCAAGGTTTGTCTATTCTCGAGATTATCGGGTCAAAGTGTCGAATCACGCCCGTATTGTTGTAATCACGCAATAAAATACCTAACCAAACCTAACCTAACAATACTTTTACAATACCTCAACAATACTTTTATTGCGCGCTCACAACAATACGGGCGTGATTCGACACTTTGTCCGATTATCGAATATGATTTCTGATGTGAGATTTAAGTATAGTGCCTAACAATATATCACATTTTCAGAATAATTTGATTTAAATAAAATTTGATTTGTTAAATATTATTAATAAATAAATTTAATAGGTAGTATTGTTGCAATTGAGCTTCTCTCAGCTCTTTAGTCAGCTATGTCAACTATATATATAAAATTTTGTTTAAACTTTAAAAACATGGTTTTCTTTTAACGCTATGATAATCAGAGATAATCACGTAGACTGGTTTTGAGCCTTCTGTCAGATGCAGGAGTGGGGGCATTCACTTTTAGCAGTCTGTAAATATGGAAAACTATTGAAATAGAGTCCTTTAATGCAATGACATTTATTATCGGTGATTAAGAATATTCACAACAATTCAATTCAATACCTGTCTCAAAATGATCAAGCTCAACTAAAAGTCAATTCAATAAACTTTGTAAAAAAGATATTAAATTGAGAAATAAACTGATGTCCGCTTCAAAATGCATACAAAAGTCAAGCAATGAGTTTGATAAGTGTCATAAGAATATGATTGAAAACATATTAGGTGTCAATCAGGTGGACCCAAAACTTAAGATACCCTACACTTGTTGGTAAGTAAACGAAAATTTAAACATATAAAGCAGACTTGGCTACAGTTTTCTTTAGCTAAATCTATTCTAATATAGTTTGTAGAATATTAGAACCAGAGAATTAAAATCAGGCAATTTTATTTGTTATTCACATTACACGTTTCAAAACATCGTTTATGATTCTCAATAAACGACAATAAAGGAGATGTTCTTCTTTCCAATTGACCTAATGTTAAAAATGGCCTAAATTTTTAGACAATTATGACTTTTATCCATTGATAGGCTAACCATGATATCCAGCTATCAGTGAGAGACACTCAAAGCACACTATAAAGATCTGACAGGGTGATCAGTTTAAGGGTTACAGGTGCCCAAAGTCGAAACACTCAGGAAGACCTAGACAGAATTAATGGGTCTCCACGTATTCGCGTAATATATCAATGATAAGGTCTTCAAATAACGCATTAAATGGTATACTTTTTGATTTTATCAGACATTAAATCAAGTAAAAAATATTTTAAGAAATAATGGTTATCCCGTTTCGTTAGTTATGAAACGATTTTCATATTTGTATAATAAGAGATTAGCTGAAAAGCAAGTTATTGAAAATCAAAAATTTGTATGTTTGTCATACATTAAGCGGTTTTTACAAATTTATTGCCAAAGTTTTTGAAGAGAAGAATGTGCGTGTTGTCCACAGTAGACTTAGAAATGATTTATTCAAGCATTTATACAATAATAAAGACTCAATTAGTAATGATATTAAACTGTATTTATGAAATCAAATGTAATGATTGTGTTAAGAAATAAATCGGAGAAACGAAACGACATTTTAAGATCAGAAGAAATAAACATAAATCTGTTGCCGATCATAACCGACCCGAAGATTCTCATATTGCAGATCATGTAAAAAATATGAATCACTCAATTGACTGGAATTCAGGGAAAATTGTTAAATGTATTTCAAATGAATATAAGAGGAAACAAGTAAGAATACAAAAGTCAGTGACTTTAGTATAACGCGATCAATTCATGTATTCTTATGATAAAATAGTTACATCATATAAATTAAATACTACGGAGCACTGCTTTTGCAACTTGTATTCTTGAATGACAAACGCGATTATCTCGAAAACTATAAGAGTTGGGGCATAAGTTTTTATATTATTTTTATTCCCCTCATTGAGACGAGTCGAACGAGCTATTACTCGATTTTGACCATCGGGTTTGATACTGACCACTGGCCAACGACTTTACCGTCGTGAAAAGTTAAACATGAAAATTTATATATTTTTGAATTGATTTAGTACCAGAATAATTCATTTTTTCCGGAAAAATATCCCACTTGTCTAAATTCATTAAAATTCGGTTAAAGTCGAATATCTCGAAAACGGTAAGAGTTGGGGGTATGGTTATCACGATTCGTTATCAGCATTGAAAGCACTATCGAATGGCTATATTGAATGTCCGATTCTATTCGTCAACGCACAGACAGACGGACGGACAGAAATGTCAAATATATAAGCGCGATTTTTTGATCGCGCTAAAAACCAAACAGATTGATACAATCCATCGTTAACTGTATTAACAAGAAATTTTGTTAAACCGAAAATTATTTTAAATAACAAATATCACAATACATGTGCGCTAATCTTTATTGCAGTTTAAATCTGATTTTGTTGTTGCGATGTTGAAATGAAATTTAGCAAGTACGATTTAGATGAGAATACAAACATTCCGCGAGACGAGCGCGAGTTATGCAAATTAGAAAAATCGCGAGACGAGAGCTAAATAAGCAAAATAAAGAATTTCCATTTCTATTATACAGTCTGTTCTCGTTTAATGATAATGGTAAAGAAGACAATTTATATGAGTTGACTACTGCTATTGGTATGATTGCCTGTTTTTGCTATATATGACAATAAGAGAGTCAAATAGATAGCTCAATATATAACTAAAAGTAGTGAAAGGCAAGAATATTAGATAAAACTAGCCTTTGCTGTATATTAAGATGTGAGCGGTCTCTTTGTAAGCAATTTCCTTTAGTCGAGCAAAACAAATGCATTTCTATTTCCATTGAATCAAGTGATAGAGTCTGGAATTGAGCTGAGATGTGTCAATTTGGCTTAAGACTGCATTGTCCAATAGATTAATTAGGGTCATTTCCCTGTGTGTTACTTTTTGATATCACAGAAACGACCTCAAGGAACAAGGGATCAACTTGATGGTGATCGAAACTAATGGTATAAACTAAACATTTGGCACATCCTATACTTGCATTACACCACTAAACAAGTTGTCAAATATAATTCACTCTTTTCTTATGTCTTTGAAATCTCAATTGGGACACATTTCTAAATGTTATTTTGAGAGCAACACAAGGTCTACCTATGAAGACAACTAACTGTTCGATTGAGATCTTCTATTTTGTTGAGATTTAGTTGAGTAACTGCATGACATGTCTCATACTTTAATACTATTCTCGTTAAGTTAAGCTTTCATCTCAAGAGGTTCACTGTCTGCTCATTGGCTGCCAAATTAGTGCGACAACAATGTTGGCCACTATAATGAAAAAAAGTTCTTTTTAGCAGTTAATCATTTGTGATTAATGAGATAAATTGCTATATCAAACCAATATATGCATGTTGTTCACTAAATTCTAGTGTATATCTAATGTTATTCTTGAGTGTTTTCTGTTATATTTTCTCAGCTAAACTTCCACTTCTTTTTATACTTTCATTAACTTTCATTGTCTTCTGTTTTCATTTTACTGCACCAAATGATACTTAATTCAATCGATTCCCAAAAGAGACTCAATCAAAGCAATGATTTTTCCTATCGTTCAGAATAAGTAACTCATCTGATGAACAAAAAATCAATTATCATAAAAAGTAGAGAACTGTTCAACTTTTGATTAGATAATAAGGTTCTGTCATAAATGTAATTGAAAATTGTTTTCTATTTAATGTTAGAATAATTTGAAAAATTGTTTAAATTGATAAAATTTCAATTTGAAGCACAAATTTATATTGGTTTATGTTTTGTAGACATGGATTTAGTTTTACTAATTGATAGTTATAGAGACTGTTAGAATCATCTAATATAACATGGTATTGAATATTGTTAAACTAAATCCAGAGTAAATAGTTAAAGATTGAGTGTTATGGCGCATATTATAGCGTGACATTCATACTTATAAATGGCAGATATTGGAGTAGAGCAGGCATTCGTTAATCTTAAACATTACTTTGGAAGCGTTCATATAAGTAAGACAAATCGCTTAAGATACTCACAATCTGTACCACACTATTTTCTATTGCATTAAATATTGCTTTCATTCAAAATATAAAAAAGTTGGCTTAAATGCAGCGTAAAAGTATCGAATACTTTTGGGTACTATTATAATGTGAGATTTCAAATCATAGATGCATTCCCGAAAGTGTTTGGTATAAATCTTATGCCATAAACAGGCATTAAAGAGTATATTGCATTTTTCACTATGAAATACTATTGTGATTCATGTATATCTATAGCAATAGCAATGAAAGTAATAAACTTAAAAACAGTTTAGGTTTTAGTATAACTACATTCTTCTCGTTTGAGTGTGGATGCTATGGATGGTTACTATAGCTGGTTATCTAACTGTGAAACAAGATCGTAAAAATAATTAGTCGATTGCCTCTTTAATGCATATAAAGAGTAACTTAAACTTATAGCTCATTCCAATATATTTAGCCGTTATATGTGTTTACACTTTATTGCTCTATTTCAGTCACAAACATTCAATTGAATGCTAATGCATGTAAAGCTCTACTTAGAGTTAGTTTTAACTTGACTTATAAGTGCGCCGATGCCTACCATTTGCATTAGAAATAGTCAATCAATATTATAAAGCTTGGCAATGATCCTCTGTCTCCAACAGTATTGACTTAAATTGTAAGCACATATCACACACACATTGCTCAATCGATTTTATTATGATTGCGTATTCTGTGATACAGAACTTTCTACACCGATCTCTAACAACACTCTCCACACATACTCTAGTTTTTTATTCAATGAAAATTCAATCGAAATAATAGGAAAAAGAACGCGTATCCATACCAATGATATATTGTATTTCTGTACCTTTCAATACTTCTCTTAAGAAATTGATCCAAAAGTATGGAAAAAGAGAGTCCACACAGAAAAGTTGAGGCCTAAAAATATGATAACCATCATTGCATTCGTCAGATTTTCGTTATACACAAGTATTGCAACATTGATTCGTTCGTTAATGTTATTTTGTATAGAAAAGGATATTTAAAATTAATTCTTATGTTTAATATTACTAGTTATGTTTTATGTAGGCAAATATTTCTATAGAAATAGCAAATCTGCATAATATTTATAGAATCAATAGTTATGAACAGCAATCGTTTTTCATTGTTGATTATGAATAACATATCATTAATAGTTTGGATGAAACAATTTTATAACTGATTAAATTTTGAGATCTTTCTGGTTATAACAAATGAATAACCTGACAATGACTGGTTTTAATGGATGGAAAGTATGTTTTGCAAAGTTCGGGACTGGTCTATAGCCATGCATAACAATGACAGTAAGGGAATAACAGTCATCCCCATCATTGCTTTGAATAATGCAAATCAGAGCAAAGTTAATGGATTCGCGTATGACTATGCCTACTGGCTATTCAAAATCTATTGAATAATATTTATTACACTGCAAATAATACTTTAGATAGAATATTAAGCTAGAATAGCGATTATGAATTCCACTCAACTAATAAGTTTGACAATAAATAGTCGTTAGCTTTAATTAATAATAACAGGTTTTCATTAAAATATTTTTAATTTTATCATTGAAATAAAATTAATGGTAATTTTAGTTACACTTAACGATTGAATTAATCAATAGTTTTGAACAATGGAGTAATGATTCAATAGAGAGATTTATGCAAATTATTTAAGTTAAACAAGTGTTTATATAAAATCAAAACTTTCACTAATGAAAGTTAATGTTATATAACATACATTTACAGTTGAGGTGTTTCACACATTTACAGTATTATTATTTTTGGTATCAAATGTATTCAAAACTAATCTTGTAATATATTATTGAAAATTCAATTACCTTAAAACATTTCTAAGAGCATTAACAGTAATATAAATGCATAATTCTTTGTAAAGTTGGCTAAAATTCATTTTCAAGTAATCCGAAAATTTTGAGAGCATTCTCCGCAAAATGGGTGCCCCAACCCTGCTGTAAATCCACTTATCTGTGGATATGTGAAAACTAAACTCCAAATATCATTACATTGACTGCGAGCTAGCATTGCATTTACAGATTGACAAAATTAAATTAGCCCATTTACCAGTTCATTATTCCTGTAGGAAATATAAGTGCTCTGAACTCTTAATAATAATAATGTCTACAAATAAAACTTCTATATTGCTTTAGATTTAATTTAAGTTTTGCTCAAATCTCCAATCATTGTTGATTATTATTTTTAATAAACATTTAGTTGATGTTTATTAGTTTGATAAGTGTTACATATTATTTTCATTGAAAATGCTATTCTCAAATTCTAGTGATAAAAAATTTCTTTTATTCTCTTGTTTTACAGGCTTATACTTGACTTCTATCAAATTTTTTATCCAATTTTATTTGAAAAATAGCCTTAAGACTATTGTAAGTATTGAGTTTGAAATAAAATTTTTGTAGTTATCATTACTATTTTTTTCTATAAAAAAATGTATGAAATACATACTGTGGATACGAGAATATTATCATTAAAGACTATTTTGGACATTTTTTTATATTTTATACTTCTATAGAGACACTTGAGACAAATGTTTCACATTACAATGAACCATTAGAAATTTATACAATGCTTACAGAACTTACCGCTGTTGTGTGTATACCAATGTGTTTCATTTTTGTTGTCTTAAGATTTAAAATTGTCTTTTTTTATATTATACATTATTACAGTGCAAATGCCTTTTTCACAATGTTAATGGTCTTTTCTCTTTTGATATTCTTTTGTAAATCTTACGTAATAGTAAACTATATCTATGTATACCTTATTTTTTACTGAAAATGTAATAAAGTGAGAGTAATAATAGACGAGAATATTATTTGAGAAAAAAACTTTATCTGAAATTAAAGAGCAAAGAAAATTTCCCTTAAAAATTGCCTTAAGTCTGACTATTTTCTGATGGCATCGAAAAATAGTTTGCTATGTTTTTTGTACGACAGCGAGTTTGATAATGATTTTTTAGTTCATCAAATTTTGAGCTCACAAAAAATAAGATATGTATAGTCAAGCTTAGGAGAGATAAGTGTAATAACTTGATGTTTAGTTGAGCGAAGCATATTTACTGTGAGTTATATTAACTTTATATTCATAATACTTTGCTATAAACTTCTTATATATAAAGTTTATTTTGTTGTGCATGTCATCAACTCGTATATGAAGTACTAACACATTAGTTTTGCATCGGTGTTAGCTTGCGATCAAATTTTTATTATAAATATTTGATTGAGTCAAACCCTAGTTTCTTCGTTTGATTTGAAACATTTTCAACTGATCCTATGCTTCAATGAATAGCTTATTGCTTCAATTTAGAGAAAAAAACTTTCAAATGAGAAGAAAGCGAGTGTCTCTAATGTTCAAAATGTTAACTTATTTGCTTCAATGGTTATTCTCAAAAGCATTTCCCTATATTATTATCAAAAAACTTCTGTTCAATACACTGATAAAATGCAATTTATTATTCAATTTATATTCAGACAAGAGTAAGAATAGAAAATCTAAATTCTAAATAATTTTTATTTTTTTATATATCTTTTCCATTGAGTTAAGTTTGACTCGAAATTTAGAAATAATATTCATGTAACACATTTATCAAAGAATAATTTGAAAAATTGCAAAACTGAGTAAAAGGGAGTGTAAAACTGCTTTTGAGCACAGTTTTAATTATAGACTCTCTATTGTTGACACCTTTAGTGAAAATAGTTAGAGAATAAGCATTTTAATTCCAGTAAACAGTATTCTAGAAATTGTATTGAAGTTGAAGGCAAGTGATGTTGTAACAGCCCTTTACAGCTTGCTTTCACGTCCGGATCATTTTGTGAAAAGAAGCACTGATGCAAACAAAAGTCGCAGCTATGGCTCAAACATTGGTGAACTAAAGCTGTATTGCTATGGCTTTCTTTTACTACAAAAGCTTATATCATAGTTGATTGCAAAGATAGCTCAAGACGTAGAGAACTAGTGAAAATCGTGTATTGAATGTGTAAAACTTGATATATAGGCAACAATGTATTTGCTATATTGAAAGGAATCACCTTTAAAGGTGTATTTTTGTTGCACACTATATAAAAGATATACTTTAATACTATTAATGCTATTTCTCGACTGGTTCTCTTCCTCATCATTCTGTTCAAATTCATTCAACATATCATTAAAGGAGTTCAACACAAACTTGATTTTGTTTTCAAGTCTTTGTCTGATTCCACTCTTATAAACCATTTCTATTCTGTAAGAACCTCTCCCTCTCAGCAATGTTTGAATCTTGATATTAAAACTCAGAAATAATTCAAAATAAATTTTAGATTTGATAATGAAATTCCATTGGACAGTAGGAAATGCGAATGAATAATATTGATTGGAAATCGATTAACAAAGCAATGATAAAGCGCAACATTTTTAAAATTAATCAAAACCGTGAGTCCTTCCCACATATTATTTGTGCATTCAATCTCACTGATCGTAAATGATCACCAGTTCTATCAGCAGTTTTGACATTTATATCAAATCAAATCACATCACATTATTATACAATATTACATTTGCCAAAAGGTTTGAATCGGTTTCAGTTTGAATCTCTTTCGACTCTGGGATCCGTGCGATAAACTTTTTAAATCGCATGAATGGTTGAGTAGAGTCGATGAATATTAGAGTCACAACCAATTTCGGTCTTATGCTACAGAACTCCCGTTTCAGACTTTCTCCTATTTTCTCACTTTCATCCAAATATAGCCAATACTACTCACACAACTAATACAAAAGTATTGAATCAATTGAATGTTATGAAAATAGAAACGCAAAACGGATCAAACATTCTTTATGTTACTTAAGAAATGGTTTTCTCCTGTGATCTGAAATTGTTATTCTTTATACATTTCTATTTCGGTGTTGAATTGTTTGCCGCTTTCCCTCATTTATTTGTTCAATTGTTTTTCTCTATATGGTTGACCACACGTGTTCCTCATCCCTCTCTGCTTGTGTACTAACATGTCAGTCAATTTCTCGTATTGCGAAAAAAGAGCATCAAAGCTAAAAGAGAGAGTGAATGGGAAAGAGCTCTCACACAGAGCTACAGCTGCTGTGGTGCTAACGTGTCAACCATAAGGTTTGTTAGTGATAATGCACTAACACTTGCAGTCTGAGTGACTGTTGGAAACACAATTGCAATGTTTGGTCCATTTGGAAATGCATAGACACAAATCTCATATGAGTCTCTATTTGATTCATGTGTCACAAAAGTGATACGAGACAATCTCTAGTTTGTCCCATCAGTTCTCTCTCTCATCTCATTCACTCTCATCTGTGTTTCTCATTTTCTCTTTTCAATTTGATTCCAAGTTTGTCCCCTCACATCCGTAAGTCACTAATCCGCTTAAATTAATTAAGTCAGCTTTTGGCGCAGCGCTTTGGTTAGGCTTTTGCTAAATCCTGGAATAATGTTATTCATCGTCAAAATTCGCAAACATATATACCAAAAGCTTAAGTAAAAGCCAATCTCAGTCAAGTAACGTAATATCCATGCCATCATCTCATTTTCACCCATCACCTCATTCAGCTCTTTATTTGAAACACTTTAATAGCTTTGATAGCCTTATGTTACTTATACTTTACTAAAATGTATAATGTTGTACAGCATATGCGTGCTCTCTCAGTCTCTCTGTTTGCTCTCTGCCTCTCTCATGGTTTGCTCTCTCACTCTCTCTTTAATCCGTTGTCTAACATGATAGCCAACATCGAGGATTTTGTGTATAACATCTGAAACCTAAAGTAACACGACATCATTCTTTTGTCTATTCTTTGGTCTTTCACTTATTTTTTATGACCGTATGTGATGTGACACCAGTTTTCCTTAACTCTGCAAATTTCTTTATCTTATTATTTTTTGTCTAATATAATATGAGAAAACAGGGTGTGCGTAGTCTCGCATGTTTGGTAAGTTCATGTGTAACTTATAATCTTTACATACCATATGCATTCATATTGTGTGTTCACATCATATCATACCTACACTGTCAACGATGTCTGAGCTATGATTCGTTTTCATGCTCACCCAGAACTGCATTTCTGACATTTCATAAAATTCATATAATATGATATCAGCATCTTATACATCCATTGATGCTTTACAACGCGTGTGGCATCAGTGGGATCAAAAATTTAAGGTTCGCCCCCTTTCTAGAGTAGAGCTTTGGTTTTGATAACTGGAATATCTAACTAATGAATGCAATGTTTAATTTAAATTCAATGCGGCATACTTACGATTGAGAGAATATGATAAAAGTTTAATGTTTGTGTTTGCAATTTTAGCTATATATTAAACTATTTGAGTTTATTTCATAGCATATCATAGCTATTAGGTATAGCCTTTACTGGTGCTGCAATTCTTCTATCAAAATCTATATATAGAGCGAGTGAATGCTGCAGAGCTCGTCCTTTTCCATGTTTGAGCTGAGATTGCTTTCCCGCCTATTTCATGCAAACCTCAAAATTTATATTTAGGCTATTATTCTACAAATATTGTATGTTGAGCTCTAAACAGTATAAACACTATAAACACTTGCATCACAAGACACCACACCCTTTTATTCATGTCTTACTGATTGTTACACATTTCCCAATTCAATGGACTGCTCGAAAACTAAAGAGTGCACTGAAACTATTCTCTATTATTCTTCATACCATTCTTTCCCATTTCATTGAAACTATGATATTAGTAAAGCATCCCATCATTTCATGTATGGTCTCAACAGTGAGCAAATCCAAGACACACTATTCAAATATAAAGCTCATACATATGATGATAAGCTTACGATAAAAATCACAAACTGTTAATATATGCAAGATTTGTGTCGCAATTTCTCTCCCAAAAGCTTTCTTTTATCTGAAGGCTATTTTTCATATGTTTTATACAGAGATCCAAATATTGGAAATGCGAGACCAATATTTAATGCATTTGCCTTTACTTGAGAGCAAATGAGGATAAGTCTTCCAATAGCTATGAATCAAAATTCAACAGAGACTGAGGGGAACAGAGAGTAACTGCTAGAGACCTAATAACACGACTTGCAATATAAAAGAATGCTTTATTAGTTTAAAAAGGTCTCAACAACAACTTTCAAGCTTATGCTCAATTCTTTATATATATTTTTTTGCTTTCAGTTTCTCTCCTTTGCTAAAAATATTGATTAGTTTTCTCGAAGGAGGAAGAAATACTACAGGGAGAAACTCCCAAATCCAACAAGACTGAGCCAATAAAAGTTGTTGATGTGTTGCACTGCGTGTAAGATCTAATACTAAAGCTCAATGTGATGCAATACAGTTGTAAAATGTGTTATTATCATGCAAAATGAGTTAGCCATTTATTTAAACTTCAATATATTACTTAATAAAACATAGTGTGTGTGCACTTTTCTCTATTTGCACTAACATTCACTCCATCGATAATAACACTTAAGCTTTGAATTTTCTCTATTTTGCTCTTCAATTAATAGCTTTATTATATATTCAATCGAATCTGTTCTTATGGTTATTATTTTCAAAAAGATGGCAATGCTTTGAAAAAATAATATTCATATTTACTGCACATCATTATAGTCCCGAATTGATCTTTTCAATGTTCAATTACTATTTGAAAACTTATTGTTCATTTATTATTTGATTTATATTCACTGTTTAACTATTGATTACTACCGTATTTTCCAATTGATTATTATTTGAATAATTAAACTTTATTATTGATATATTATCTCTCAACTGATTAATGGTAGAAATTATTTCCAAACTTTCATTTTTTCGAAACTAAAAGAAAATAAGTAAAGGTTACTTTCAATGAAAAATATATGCTATTATATTATACACATTGCTGATGACATTCATAGCTAATGGTATGAGAAACATAACAAAAACAACAGTCAAATAGTAAATGATGGCATACATCTATTCATGTTTTTTGCAATTGGTTTCGTTTTATATTTTAGGGATCAGTAAAAGAATGATCGAATGACCTCATACTTCACACTTTGTGGAGAGAGCGAGAGAGAGTCTGAGAGAGTCTGTGAGAGAGTTGAGGAGAGAGTTAAATAAAGCGTGACCAGATATTCTATCGGGTCCTATTTTGCCTTTCCCATTTCAAACAGTCATATGATATATTTGCTTGAAATACCACCGAAACATCAGCTGAAATAAGCGTGTAATACAAATATGAAAGTCATTGCGAATTTCGATCATTTCAACAAATTATGATTTATTCCGATTGAACCGTCAAACTTGTATTTTTGACAACAATCTCTCTCCATTGTTGAATATAAAATGAAACATCTGTAATGAATATTTGAAAATATCAATTTATATTTGCTGTTCAACTGATAAAAACTATGCATTGAAAGTATTCTCATTGATTTTCCACAATATGATAATTTTTAATTGAATATTTATCTATTTATTTCTAATTTAATCTTATAAATTAAACGAGGTACAAAATTCCAAATTATTTAAATAAAATTTATAAAAAGTTTATTATTTAGCCTCAAGTATTTGAATTTTCTAAAATTATCTTAATCATATATGAATAATTAAACCATTTAAAGTGAATTAATGTTTTGAGTTAGGTACAAAAACATTGATTTTTGTTAAATTTTAATCAATTTTTAATCAATATTATTAATCAAATAATCGTAATT